>CAUYPK010169642.1:0-30572 GCA_963574355.1 Loris lydekkerianus
ATTACTTCTACCAAACCTCTAAGGAAGCTAGCATACATCAATCATTTTTTTTTTTTTTTTAAGAGACAGAGCCTTACTTTGGCGTCCTTGGTAGAGTGCTGTGGCATCACAGCTCACAGCAACCTCCAACTCTTGGGCTTAGGTGATTATCTTACCTCAGCCTCTCGATTAGCTGGGACTACAGGCGCCCGCCACAATGGCCAGCTATTTTTTGTTGCAATTTGGCCGGAGCCAGGTTTGAACACACCACCCTCAGTATATGGGGCCAGTGCCCTACTCACTGAGCCACAGGCACCGCCCCATCAATCATATTTTTTTAATTATTTTTTATTAAATCATAACTTTGTACATTGATGCATTTATGGGGTTCAGGGTACTGCTTCGATATACAGTGTGAAATGCTTACATTGAACTAAGTAACACATCCATCACAATTATACTCATTTCTTAATAGTTTTGAAATGTACCATTGCATCATGCACATTAGGTGAGGTTTCCCAAATGCCCTCCCTCCTCCCACATCCCCCTTTCCCCTCCCCTCTATCTTCTCTTCCCTTCTACTTTCTGGACTATAGTTATGTGTTGCCATTCACATGAGTGTGTAGGTGGTTATATATTGATTTCATAGTATTATTGAGTACATTGGATACTTTTTTCCCCATTCTTGAGATACTTTACTAAGAAAAATATGTTCCAGCTCCATCCAGGTAAACATAAAAGAAATGAAGTGAAGTCTCCATCCCTTTTATGGCTGCATAGTATTCCATGGTGTACATATACCACAATTTGTTAATCCATTCATGGGTCACTGGGCACTTGGGCTGTTTCCATGTCTTGGCTATTATGAATTGGGCTGCAATAAACATTCTAGTGCAAATGGCTTCGTTGTAAAATAATTTTTGATCATCTGGGTATATACCTAGCATAGGAATTGCAGGATCGAACGGTAGTTCCTTGAGAGTTCTTCAAAGTTCTTTCCAAAAAGGTCGTATTAGCTTGCATTCCCATCAGCAGTGTAGAAACATCTCTTCTCTCTGCATCCAAGCCTTTATCAAGAAACAGAGGGAGAGGAAGCTATTAGCACAAGAAAGAAAACTAAAGACCAATTTTATTTATGAATATCAAAGCAAAAGAATCCTAATCAAAGTATTAGCAAACAAGTCCAAGAGCACAAACATACAAGAATTTATTATGACCAATTGGGATTTATTCTTAAAAGTATAAGAATATTCCAAAATCCAGAACCGTATTAATTCATAAAATGTTGTCAAAATTAAGAATTACTTTATCATCTCTGTAGATAACTAAACAGGCATTTGATAAAATTCTTCAATCTTGATGAAAAACTCACAATGACACTTTAGTACACAGGCAGAGGCATGCACACATGTGTACACTCACACGTGCTTAGTAACATAAGTCCCCAAAGCTACTAATATACCTGCTGGAGGAAGGGTAGGTACAGTGCCGTTAAGGTCAGGTACAAGAAAAGACTCATTAACCAACAGCATAGTCAGCATCACTCCAGAGATCCCAGTTCAGCCTAAGAAGACAAATGAAAGAAATACAGCAGTTGGAATCAGGACTTAAAATTACCACTTTATGCAGATGATATGATTATATACTGTAAAACACAAAGAATCAAACGGAAAAAGTAGCATAAGCAACAAAGAAATCCATATAGTTATTGAGTACAAAAATACTATTCCTAATAACCTTTCTGCAAACAGAAACTGGTTAGAAAATATAACTTAAAGTTATAAAGCCAGTGAGAAAAGGAAGCGATTTCATTTATAAAAGAAAGAAATTTAACCAAAAAAAAAAAAAAAAAAAGCCAAAATTACAAAAAAAAAAAACTTTTAAATTCTAGTGAGGAACATGAAATATGTTTTGAAGAAATGGAAAGTTTTCAGATTTTAAACTTTGATGAGGATCATAAAGTTTATTCACATATTGTTAGCAGCACGGTAAGGAAATAAGTTACCCTCATACTATTTTTTGCTGAGTGGGTGATGGGGGGCTGTGAACTGGTAGGTACCATAGGACCAATAGGAACAAATTACCAATATTTGTCAAAATGTTAGTTGCACGTGTATTCTGACTCAGAAATGCCACTTCTAGAAATGTATCCTGCATTGCACTTGTGTGAATGATGGATGCATAAGAATATTCTTTGTTACATTGTGAGAGCAAAAGATTACAATCCATTAGATGATTATCAGTATAGACTCCTTATCATAAAGAGCTGGTCTTGGCCAGGTGCAGTGGCTCATGCCTATCATCCCAACGCTTTGGGAGACCCAGGCTGGAGATTTACTTAAGGCCAGGAGTTCAATACCAGCCAAACAAGCAAGACCCTGCCTGCACAAAATAACAACAACAACAACAATAATAATCATAATATATTATTAAAAGTCCAGCTTATAAAAAGGAACCCTATGTCTATTAAGGACATAACCTCTAAAAGAACAAAGTGCTAAGAGTACGGTAGGGTATGCTACCATTATTGTAAAATAGTGGCAATAATAATAATATATTAAGTATATGCTTGTATATGAATAAAATGTCACTGAATGTCACTAACTACAGTAGATGCCTCTTGGGAAGGGGCTTGACTAGCCAGTGTCAATGGTGAGAGGTACTGTTAAGTGTCCTCCCTTTTCCAGCTAGTAAATGTACTATGTGTCTGTATTATCTATTCAAAAAGTTAATCAAGTCTGAATTAATTTAGATCCCAATTCACATCCCACCTCTGCTGTCTCCAGGTTTGGAACCGAGAGTGAACTGCATACCAATTTCCTTCTCTGTGGAGCAGAGACCCTTCTGATCTCCCTCTCAGGGTGTGACCAGAGCCATGGGAGAGAATCATAGAAAGGTGCCTGGTTACGTGCAATTGCTTGGCACGTAGCCTCTGCCTCTTCACCCCAGTATCAAAGCAAGATGCACCTAACTATCACAATTTAATAAGGTGCATGATTGTGCTTTGCTGTGTTTTCAATTTTCCTTGTAATACTTGAGTGATTTAAACACCTGGCCTCCCTAGGCATAATTAAGGAAAAGTGAGAGCAGTGTACATCCCCAGTTAGGCACACTTCTTTCCCTGTTGTAAAAGTAGCACTTCTCATTCAGAGCCAAGACTAGGTAGTAACCAGTCCTTGGCACAGCTAGAGTAAGATTAAAGCTGCCAAAGCACGATTGTGTACTGGCCATGGACTTAAGATACCTGAGTTCTGTCATTCCTGACTGTCACTTAGCATTTATCACTGGAGATGCTTTATTACTTCCATGCGTTTCCATAGCATCACTTGTAAAACGGGAATAACTACCTCGCGGAGGTCCTGCATTAGTTAGGGTTCTCCAGAGAAATAGAATGGATAGGATATACATTGTATTTGCACCAATAGGATATATCCTATGAGAAGATTTATTACGGGAATTAGCTCATGGAATGATAGAGGCTAGGTAATGCCACATTATGCCATCTCTAAGCTGCTTCTCAGTAGGTCTGCAGTCAACATGAGTGAGGGGCTGAGCATCTGGAATTTGGGGAGACTTTGCTGCACCCCTCAGCAGCCTGCAGTGAACTGAATGGAGAGGAAACTCTTGAGAGGCTATGTTGATTCCCAGCCCTGAACAGTCATCAACTGAGAAAAATGCATATCTACCCCTCCCTCATGCCAGTGAGGTCAGTAGCAGGTTATAAAAATCAAAGATTTGACCATGTGTCTATCAGTATTTGATTTTTCTGTAAGGGGCATTAACTTTTCATATATCTCAGCTGAGTGGGATTTTAAAACCTGTGTTAGGAACAGGGTATTTTATTTCAGATCCACAGGGCCCGTGTCTAAACTTAACACTGGCATGCTTGTCAGAACAAATTCCAAACCCTCTCGCAATAGGCCCCGCTTGAGACCTAGAGACTCCTGGCCAGACGAGGGTGATCAGAGTTTACCATCCCAGCTTATAACAAAACACCTGTGAGGATTTTCTTTCTGAGATAGCATTTTAAAAGTTTTTGGGGGGAGGCCTCCCCTGCACCAATTAATCAATTCACCTTTGACAAAGTAGACAGGGCTGCCTGCCCAGCCAGTGAAGGCTGTCAACTGAGCCATCGGCAGGGGGCTGTCCCAGGGTTCTGCTAGTCCCAGAGAGAAAGTCACCTGGCCAAAAAGCAGAGGTCAGGAAGACTCAAGAAGAGGGGATGTGGGTCCACCTGTTCTTTCCCCACAGCCCCAGCACAGGCCAGCTGTTGTAAATTGTTAGCAGGCTTTAAAGCATCCCGCTGTTAAAGAAATTGGACTTTTTGCTCATGGAGTCTGGACACTTTCCTTAAGGACTATAGCAGCTTGTTAGAGAAGGCCCTAGGATGTCATTTATAACCTGGGACAGGTTATAACACAGGCCACCAGACCTGTGGGTTGGGGAGGGTGGAAGGGCTTGTTTATGGCCTCAGCTTTGGGAATATAGGAGCACCCAGCTGGGTGTTTTCATCATAGCAGGTTGAATATGGTGAAGTGTGTGGTGGAGACCATCGTGTTGGGAGGACAGCTCCTAAAGCCACCCTGCATCTCCACTTGGTGTCAGGCAGGGACTGCCTTCCCCGGGCTTCAAGGTCCCTTTCAGACCATGGTTCCAGAGTTGAGGGGACTGTCCTTTTGTCACTGTCATCCTCTCTCTCTCTCCTTACACTCCCTCTCACCCAACTTTTCTCTCACTGATCCTGGGCACTTTGTTTGGTGCAGAGCCCAGGTGGTGCCTCCGCCTGGCCTCGGCACCTTCCTTTAGGGCATCCCGGTGTGGAGAAGAGGGGATGGGGTGTCCAATTCATTCCTGTAACAGACTCCTGACTTGGTTGTTCTCCATGGGCTATCTAGCTGAATGCAACTTTTGCGGTTTGTGTTTGCAAGATCTTGTCCTTAGAGAAAAAAAGCCATTTACAAATGTGAAATTATTCCAATTATCTAACCTCTGTTGCATTCCTCAGCACTGCAAAGAGTTAAATGATGCATAAAATCGCCTGTCAGCCAGCATTAGCCAGAGCTGTGTTTACACACCCAGAGGCGGCCTGTGAATTATTTAACTGAAGGGACTCTCAGCTCCGCATCTGGGTAGACTCAGTTCAGCCCGAGTTCCTTTGGAGGTGCATTTGTGGCCCTGGAATTTCCACTTGGCTGAGGAAACCGTCTGACAGACACTGTGGGCTGTTGCCAGAACCAGGTCTCCTTGAGAACATCTTGAACGAAGCTCCTACAGGCTCCAGATGGCTCACAGACTAGAGAGGAGTTTTGCAGAGTCCTGAAGGCTTTGCCAAAAAAGAGAGGGTTGGCGATGTTTCAATCCAGGAGATAGGTTTATGCTCACGCTGGGAACTCAAGCATTGTTGTTGGGGTTTTAGAGAGTCCATTTAATAACACCCCAGGTTCCCACCTGGATTTCGAACCAAGGAGAGAGAGAAAGGAGAGGAGTGAGGCAGATGGAGATCAAACTGTCACCTTTGCTACCGACTGACCCACCAGAGAACCCGGGGACAGCGACCCTGGACGTCTGATTTGGAGCCCCCCAAGGACAGGTACACTGCTGGTACCAGTGTAAGAAACCACTGGCCTCACCCCGTGGGGCAGCGTCTTGAGTCCCTTGACCCTGGGGCAGGGAGCAGAAGTGAGCCATACTTTCTGGATGAACTCAGCTCCTTCAGGCACAACCCAGTTCCTTGGCTTCTCCTTGGCCCATTTCACCTTTCAAGTGAGTTTCTTCCCCCTCTCCTACTAAGGAGAAAGTGGAGGCTGTGGCAGACAGGAGCACCTGGGAAAAGCCTGCGTCAGGGAAAATGGTGTGCCACCTGTGTCCTCAGGGAATGTGACAACTGTATATTTGGAGGAGGAAGTCACAGCAATTGTAGGAGCTGGAGAAGATTTTAGAAGACATTACAAAAACCATGTTTTGCAGAAGGAAGCTGAGGCACAGAGGCACTGGGGACTGGCTGCGTTGTGGTGCCTCAGTTGACCACCACCCCACCCCGCCCCCATGGTATGAAGAGCGCCTGAGTGAGGCCCAGCAGTGGGCTTTTCACACCTGTGATCTCACACCATGGCCACTGCCTCTGGGTGCATGGGTCCCCACCCCACTGTGGGTCTCCGGCTAGTTCCCACCCCATTCTCAATAATCCCCCCCCCGGAATGGGGTCTACCTAGAGCAGCAGTTTTCAACCTGTGGGTCACGACCCACAGGAACTGTATTAAAGGGCTGCGCATTAGGAAGGTTGAGAACCACTGACTTAGAGGATGCTCAGTAATCAGACTGTTATCTGTAGCACATAGTAATAGAGGGGGAAAATGTCAATATCGTGAAATCAAGTCAAAGGTGATTGGTTGATTCTTTGTCCCTGAGTCTTTTAGACTCTGAACAGATGGTTAGGAAAGGCAGTCAGCTCTTGCCAGAGTCATAGGGTAGAGTCTCTTCCCAGAGACTAGGGAAGGTGGGACCTGGATGTCATGGGAAGGGTGCAGTGACCTCCCTGACCAACGGGGATCGTCATCACATCTGCTTCTCAACTCTGGACACAGCCCCCCTGCTGTATTGCTCTGAGCTGCTGCCTGTGACACCGGGTCTGTGCACTGTCTTTTCTTCAGCTGGTGTTTGGGACTCAAGCTCAGAAGTGCCTTTTTTTTTTTTTTTTTTTTTTGAGACAGAGTTTCATTATGTCTCCCTTGGTAGAGTGCTGTGGCATCACAGCTCACAGCAACCTCCAACTCTTGGGCTTAAGCAATTCTTTTGCCTCAGCCTCCCAAGTAGCTGGGACTACAGGTGCCCGCCACAATGCCTGGCTATTTTTGTTGCAGTTGTCATTGTTGTTTAGCTGGCCCGAGCTGGGTTTGAACCTGCCAGCCTCCGTGTATGTGACTGGTGCTGTAATCACTGTGCTATGGGCACTGAGCCTTTGGGGTTTTTTTTTATTTTGTTTTGTTTTGTTTGAGACAGAATCTCACTATGTCCCCATTGGTAGAGTGCCATGGCATCATAGATCACAGCAATCTTGAACTCTTGGGCTCAAGCGATTCTCTTGTCTCAGCCTCCCAAGTAGCTGGGACTAAAGGCACCCGGCACATAATGCCTGGCTATTTTTTGTTGTAGTTGTCATTGTTGTTTAGCAGGCCTGGGCCAGGTTCAAACCTGCCAGCTCTGATGTAAGTGGCAGTGCCCTAACCTCTGAGCTACAGGTGCCGAGCCACAGAAGTGCTTTGGTCTGCGGCACCCTGGAGCACTCACATCATGTCCTAGAGAAGGCACCCCACCATGCCCATGACCTTGGGTAGGCCAGCGCCTTTGTCATCACATTCCCCAAGGCCCCTTGTTCCCTCCCTGCTAGGGAGCTATGATAATCTAAATACTCACTGGCTGCATTTTATTTCCAGCACACTCACACATACCCCAGATTTCCATTCCCATTAAATCTCTGCATCCTAAAATGACCTACCTGTTGGCAAAGGCTTTTTATCTGTCAGAGGCTGTTATCAAGTGCAAGCTGCATTTTTCTCTTCACTGCACACACAGGATCACAAGCTCAGGCTGTGCAAGGCTGAGTCCATCTCACCCACAGCCTCTCCTAAAGCCTCTACCTCCCAACTCCCTGGAGTCTTAAGGGTCTGGAGAATGTCTGAAGCTAGTATGTAATTGCTGTCCACAAGAGGCCTCTTGGGGACCAGAAAGGCATTTTGAGGGTGACCCCCTATTTTTAATGGTACTGTCCTTCCCTATGAGGCACAGAGCTGCAAAGCCCAGCCCCCACCCCCCAGATACTTAGGCTGAACCCCACTTCCCTGCAGGGCAAGCAGGCCTGGGAGCTGGGCCAAGCATTGCCCCTCCTAGCTCTTGAAAGAGCTCTCCTGTATGTCTCATTCAAACTCTCAAAATCCTGGGGAAGCTGGCAGGGCAGGCGGCCGAGAGGCTAAGGCAGGGTAGCAGGTCACATGGCAGGATAAAGCTCTTCTCACTCTTCCCTCCCCTCCTCTTCCCCCCCCCTCATTCCTCCACCCTCTTCCCAAAATCATCCTTCACCGGGATGTGAGGGAAGGGGGTGCTGGGCTGGTTTGACCTGGAAACACCCAGAAACCCAAACTGCAACCCCAGAAGCGCTAAGGTTTCTGGAAAGTGAAGGCTATCTATCTGAAATGTTTCCTGCAAAGCTGTGTTCCACGATAGGCTCATCCTCATTCATTCACGAGGGGACTAAGACCTTGGGAGGGAAGTGATGTCCATTGTGACCTAGCAAGGGTCAGAACCATATGCAGGGAGGCTGCTCAGAGGGCTTTTCCAGATGAGACCCCCTCACCACCCACATTCCACCTCTGCCCTCCCTCCTGGAACTTCTCTTCCGGCAGGGTCTGCCCACTGTGTGCACAGCGACTTCCCTGGGCCTGCCCTGCCTAGAATTTAAGCCTCAGACTCCACTCTCTTTCCCTAGCCCTATTGCTTTGGGGTTTTCCAGTTGTCTGGGTTCCCTGGTGAGAGGCTGGTTCATCTAACGGACTAAGGAGGACTAGACCAATAGGTTTCCAAGTTTCCCTTCCAAGCCTACTTAATTGCATTTTAAGGTAGAAAAGTGTCTCCTAAAATTCAAGGCCTTGGCTTAACAAGTGCTTCTAGGGCTTAGCAGTGGCAGATCTAGAATCTCTATAGAGCAAGAGCCACTGGGCGACTGTCCTGACTTAAAGCTCCACAGCAAGCACCCTGTTTTTAACTTGGCTCATGGTTTTGTTTGCACTGATACAGATTTTAGAAGAGGAGCTAACCTGCCAGCCTCTACCCGACATGTTATGATCTCACAGGATCTAGGTCACTTGCTTTATATATAATACTATGGTTTATTGATGTTCTGAGTCTAGAAGGGAACTTGTATTCTGAAGCATGGCCTCATTAGCATAGGAGAAGGCGCTATCACCTCCCTCGCTGCTCAGGTCACTGTTTCTGTTAAATTCTAAAATCAAATTAAACAAATTAACCCCTTTTTTTTTTTTGTTATCACATTGTAAGTTTTCAGCTGACTCAAATACAAAGTAGCTTATATTTGGTCTTCTAAATTATTTACCTATCAAACTATATCCTATGTGTATGAGTTTACAATTTTTTTTTAATACGTATAATCTCAGAGCAAACAAAAGACAAACGCCAAT
This sequence comes from Loris lydekkerianus, assembly GCA_963574355.1. Classification (NCBI taxonomy): domain Eukaryota; kingdom Metazoa; phylum Chordata; class Mammalia; order Primates; family Lorisidae; genus Loris; species Loris lydekkerianus. The sequence continues at coordinate 9,171 of CAUYPK010169642.1, forward strand.
CATGATACTCCTCATTCCTGATTCTAGAAAACAGTATCTTCCCCGACCCTCTCAGTTTTCAGTCTGGTCTGAGAATCTGGCGTTCATGTTCATCCCCGTGCCCTGGTGTTTAGACAGAGTACCAGCTTTCTAAAGCCAGAGCTTGTGGGGCTTACTGGGCGCTGGGAAATATGCAAGAAGTCAAATTAGTCGATTTGGCACGTGGGGCACTGTCTGATTTGGAAATAATTAGGCATCATCTCTGGAGAAAGCACGTGTGCCCGCCCGTGCATGCAGGGAGAGGCAATAGGGGAGGGAAAGCCGGAGAGGACGGGGGAGGAGGAAATGGTTCTCATTACATGTTAGATAGAAGGAGCTGGAAAAAGTTTCTGGGCTCTCATAAAGTCATTTCAGGAGTGTGTTTTTTTGCTAGGGCTGCCATAACAACATAGCACAAACTAGGTGGCCTAAACAACAGAGAAATTTACTTTCTGACAGTTCTGGGGGCTGGACGTCCAAGATCAAGGTGTTGGGAGGGCTGGTTCCTCCTGAGGACTTCCAGGGAGGATGTGTCCCCCAGGCCCGTCTCCTGGGCTGGTAGATGGCATCCTCTCCCTGTGTCTCTTCACATCATCCTCCCTCTATGCACATCTCTCTCTGCACCCAAATTTTCCCTTTTTATGAAGGCACTAGTCATTTTGGATTAGGGCCCACACTGATGGTCTCATTTTAATATAATTACTTCTGCCAAGGTTGTGTTTCCTAACAAGATCATAGTCTGAGACACTGGGAGCTAGGACCTTAATGGCTGGATCTTTTGGAGGGCACATTTCAGTCCACACCAAGGGGTCCCACAAAGAGTTGTAATGAGACTATCACTGCTCCAGCAAGGAGTCCCACAAAGTATGCAGGACACCCACTCTGGAAGTGACATGTGCAGCTGTGGTGCTTCTGACGCGACTCAGCTCTAAAACGAGTCCTCCCCCCCACCCCGCCATCTATTTACCTGTCCAACACTCCCCCGTAAAAGCCTTTTTTCTTAGGTCAAGGGAGAATTCCACTCCCTTCCAAATTGTGTGGACAATGGTGCAAATTCAATGGTTTTATGAGTTCACATCCTTCCTCTCCTTAACCCACAAGTAAGGGAAGGAGAAGAGAAGGACCCTAAGATTTAGAGGAAAACACTACGTTCTCCACTTATAATCTTTCTGTCTCTCGTTCTTCCTGTTGACTGTATAGGGTAGACAGCAACATCTCCGTCCAAACCTGAAGAGTGGGGCCACGGGCCTGCCCAGTGACTGGCAGGCAGCAGGGGCCTAGACCCTCTCCCGTGGGGTTCTGGGTTCCCTTGCACCTGCTAGGCTGTGCCTGCCTGTGCTGTAGGCCCCACCTCACACTTGCCTGCCCTCCTGGTATAGAAAAGCTGCAGAAAGACAAGCTATGAAGCCACTTCCTCTGTGTGACTAACAGAAGTCATTTGATAAATGACCCTGCTGCTGTCCCAGGGGGCACACAGGATATATTTTCGGATACTGGTATTTATCCCACTGATTTTCAATGTGTGGCCTACAGGCCATCAGATGCTTCCTAAGGTTACTTGGGCTTCTTCTTAGATTAAGATCAGAATTAAATCAGATAGATACATACTTTATTAAATGTTATTTTCTTGGGGATGGAAAAATAAGTTTCTCTTTTAGTCTGTGATTTCAGCAGCAGGAGGCAAAGGATTTAGAAATTTTTTAAAAACGCCTTTTCCTGGGATTGCATAGCTTATCCTTTTCTCCAGGAGAATGGGGGTCTTCCCTTGGCAAGGTGCTCCCTGTAGTCTGGAAAGTTCTGCTGCTTTTCCTGCCATGTTATAGAATGTGGGGTGTAAGGTGATTGAAACTAAAGCTGCTCTGGGAAGCCCAGGGCTAACATAGAGTTGGTTAATGAAATATTAATTTTCTATGTAGTGAGGGCCTTGTTAAGTTGGAAGTGATTTTTGGTGACATTTGTTTGGAAAATGTGTCTCTCCAGCCCCAGCTGCCATCCTCTGGGGTTTTGGCAGAAGCTGCTCCAAGGAAGGTCCCATCACGTGGTTCTGAAGGGCACAGCAGAGGCTTCTGTGGTTACTCATTTGCTTCAGGTAGAAGAAGAAATTGGAATTGGTTTTGAAGGAAAGGCACATGAACACTTATTGAGGAATGAATAATTGAGTACCAGGCATTGTACTAAGAGCTTTTGCCTATATGCTTATTTAAATATTAGAAATGCAAAAGTAAATAAATTTTAGAAATAAACCAGGGGGAGAGGGAAGGGAACAGAGGGAGAGAGGAAGCTGGGTGGAGGAAGGGTGATTGGTGGGATCACACCTATGGTGCATCTTACAAGGGTACATGTGAAACTTACTAAATGTAGAATATAAATGTCTCGACACAATAACTAAGAAAATGCCAGGAAGGCTATGTTAACCAGTGTGATGAAAATATGGCAAATGGTCTATAAAACCAGTGTATGGTGCCCCACGATTGCATTAATGTACACAGCTATGATTTAATAATAAATAAATAAAAATAAATTCCAAAAAATAAAAAATAAAATGAATAAAAAAATCAGTTCATAGAGATTAGATTTATTTGGGAGGAAATATTGTAAAGCATAAAGATGAAAATAAAAACTATCTGTAAGCAGAATGTTTGTTCAATCCTCCCCTAAAGTGATGATATCAAGAAGTGGGGCCTTTGGCAGGTGATGAGGTCCTGGGGGTTCTGCCCTGATGAATGGGATGAAGTCTCTTATAAAAGGACTTGAAGGAGTCGTTGACCTTCCTGTTTGTGAGGATGCACAGAAAGTGCCAGCTATGAAGCAGAGCAGCCCCTCGCCAGACACCAAGTCTGCCTGCCGCTTAAATCTCGGCCTCCCAGCCTCCAGAACTGTGAGCAGTCAATTTCTATCATTTATAAATTATCTAGGCTAAGGCTGTGTGTTATGGCAACCCAAAAGGATGAGGATGCCCCCTTCCATGGTCCATTCCATTGAATCCTTTGGTGACTGCATTGATGAGAGACCAGTCAATTCAGAAGGACCAAAGAGACCTCTTCCTTCTGTGTCAGTAGTGGGGGCTGGTGTTGCAGAGGACATTGTATGGTGCCGGAACACAGGAGGGGAAGGACCCAAACTCTTCAGAGGAAAGGGCAGCCTCTGGGCAATGAGTCACAGAGCATGAAGGCCACTCTGGGGTCACTTGATAACGTGTTCCTGGAAGCAGGTGGGTGTCAGCAGGAGAGGAATGAGACCTGAACATCCCGCCCCCCATCTTTGTTGCTGTGCCTTAGAGCACAGGCAGGAGTCCAGCAGACCTCAGGTCACTAGAGCAGTGGTCAGGCAGGAATTTCTTAAAGTCAGCTTGTCACTGCGCTTTCTTCCACACAGCCCCCTTGGGGACTGTACCCCTTTTGCCCCAAGCTCATTAAGAATCTTTGAGGGGCCTTTCCATCAGAAGGCGACCTCAGGGAAGAGCCCTGCCTTCCTGCTCTTCCAGTACCTCACACAGAGCCCCTGCTGGAGTGTCCTTAGAATGAGGCAAGACTCTCCCGGCTTCCCCTGGGGAGGACCTTCATCCTCATTTCTACCTGGTTTTGCTTATATAGATTTGGGGGAGGGTGTTCCCCACACTAATTTGTCTAAGTCCCACTCCCCCAACATGAGTCTCAGTGTGCTCACTGGAACCATTTGAGACAAACATGAAGAATGAGGTAACCAAAGAAGAAACATCCCCCCTCTCCCCTGCTCCATCCTTCCTGGGAAAACAGCTAACTCCAGAGAAGCAGAACGGGTGAGAAGAACAAGCTCCTCAGGGCAGGTTTGCAGGGGCAGCAGAAGCAGCCCTCAGGGAAGGGTGGTGGCCGAGCAAGGCAGAGGGCCCTGGGCACAGACAGGTAGGGAAGACCCCAGAGGGTGGGCAGGTCTCACCAAATGATTTACCAGCAGAGTAAAAGGAAAGGGGGAAAGTCAGGGGACAGACGTGGCCTCAGAGGCAGACCAACTTTTTCAGTCTTCTCTGGTTTTTCCACATGCCAAGGAAACGTCCTTCTGGCCCTTCGTGTTCCATCTGGAAACACACTTCTCTCAGGATCGGTGGGAGCCTTTCAAGGGCTCTCTCATTTCCCTGACATGGTTTTTAGAGAATGAGGCAGATCCTCGCTAGTCTGTATTTCCATTCAGTACAGTCCAGGGCTGAAAGACCAGGACAGCTTCAGAGATAAGAGCTGTCACCTCCCTCCAGGCTACGTTCCAGAGGGAAGGAACGGGACTGTGGCAACAGAGAAGGCAGAAAGTCCTAAGTAGGGACACGTGGCACTTCTGATTGGATCAGAGAAAGAAACACTCTACTCCGGTTCTTGCCTCACATCCTGGGAATGGAAAAAGGGAATGAAAAGCCTAGACGTTCCTCATACATGCAGGCACATGGGCTGGGAATGCCAGGGGGAGCTTCCTGGAGGAGGCAGCTTTTGAGCGTGGCCTGGAAGCATGACAGGTGTTCTAGAAACAAATGGACTTGGGAGAGAGACTGATGTAGGAAAGGTAGTTGGTGCCACAGTTGGAAACTGGGCATTGATTTTGCTGCTGTTGGAAGCCACAGCAGCTTTTCCATGAAGAGATAATTTACATCAATTATTCCAAGCCCTCCAACCCAATCTAGCGGCCAGTTCAGTTCAGTTTGGGGTAGGTGAAGGCAGTGAGTAAGGCTCAGGAATGAAGTGATCCTCAAATCCAGCATATCCCAGGGGCAGAGGAAGGACAAGCTCTCATGTCCCTTGCTCTTCTCTAGGAGGGATAAATTGTAGTAATATTCCAGGACATTGTATGAACCTATTTATCCTTGGAAACAAGAGTGTTGAGTCCTCTGCAGCAGTAAGGGAAGGGTCATGTTAGGATGTTAAGATTTCTGTTGAAACTTAAAGTGAAGGGCCTCATGTTCAAATGGGGAGCACTTAGCAATGTTGGGCAGATTCATTGGGCTGGAATACCTAGGAGGTATTCCAGGTACAATTGCCGTTAGTGGGACTAGGGTAAAAATGTGGTCAGGGAAAATTAGAGGCGAGAAATAAAGAAGAATCTTTGCTTTTCCATGTCTAGAATGTGGTACTTAAATGGGCTCCTGTGACCCATTTGAGAAGGTCCTGGATGTAACCTCCAAGCCACCCATCTAATTGGTCCCAGGTAGACCAAAAAAAAGTGAAGCACTGAAAATGTCATGGAGGCAATTTCTGGGAGTCATAGATAGACATTGTCCCCAGATGGGCTACCACAGTCCTCGGTTGATGGCTAGTTTGGCCTTTATGCTGTTCAGAAAGTTCAGAGAGCAGCAGAGTGCTGGGGAATCTACCCACCACCTGTCCAGAAGGAGAAAACATACAAATCTGTTTGGAAACAGATACACCAATAACATTCACTAGTGCAGTGGTTCTCAGCCTTCCAATGCCGCGAGCCTTTAATACAGTTCCTGTGGGTCGCAACTCACAGGTTGAGAATCGCTGCACTAGTGGGTAGGGATCGCTGTGTGTATTCATTTTCTATTGCTGCTGTAGCAAATCATCATAAACTTACTGGCTTAAAACAATATAAACATATTACCTCACAGTTCTGAAGGTCAGAAATCTGAAACACATCTCACTGGGTGCTTTTAGGACTCTGCTTCTTTCCAAGGCTCTGAGGGAGAATCTGATTCACCTTTCCCAGCTTCAGGAAACTGGGCATTCCTTGGCTCATGGCCCTTCCTCCACCTTCAAAATCAGCAAATTCTCATCTCCCTGATGCTTTCCCTGTTATCATAGTTCCCTCTCTCACCAACTACAGCTGGGGAAAGTCTTCTGCTTTCAAGGATTCATGTAGTTAAACCAGGATAATCGTCCATCTCAAGGCTCTTAACCTTAATCACATCTACAAAGTCCCTTTCACCACTTAAAATAACCCATTCATAGGTTCCAGGGATTGGGATTGTGACATCATTTGGAAAGAGGGAACATTTTCTGCCTTCCATACTGTGCATTAAACTGTATGGGTAGATGTGGCCCCATTCTCTGCACCTTCTGCCACTCAGCTACAGCTTCAGGTGAGCCAAGGCCTCCCTGGCAGTGGACCTGGCCAGCTGTCTAATGATCCAGGGAGCCAGCACTGGAGCAGGGCTTCCTGGGCTTCATACTAATAATCTCATTTATTCAGCTGTCTCACTTGGCCTTGAACAATTTATCCTTCCTAAATCTCAGCATGTTTTTCTGTAAAGAAGGGATAGTTCCCAACAAGAAGCCAATGACACACTCAATTTAGGGTAATTTGAGAAGATTATAATAAAGGTCATGTGCACTTGCTGGAATGCTTCACTGGCCAGAGTTCATCATCCTCATCTGCATTGTAGCTGCCCTGCAGTCAGAGGTTCCTCAGTCCATGGCCTGCCCAAAGGACCTCCTCCACTCATATTGCAAAGCAAACAACAGATTCTTATACAAGAAAAATGATGGCGTCTATGGCTTGGCTATGTCAGCCAAGCTCAGGGGAGACATTCTCCCTAAAGTATCACCAACAAGCCGTTTGATCTCTGACTTAGAATGTCATTCTTTCTTGCTTTTCTCTGCAATGAAATGGGAGAAAATGAAATGTTTTCCATAAAAGTATTTATAAAGCCTTGCACATAGTAATATTAAAACCATAAAAGTGAGCTTCCAGGGGGCAAAACAAATAATGCAGCTTCCTCCATCTGCCCTGGCACTTCCTCTGGGTAACGTCAGCCATACTGCACTGGGGAACTGGCTCCTGGCTTACCTGGTGCTTGGGTGGCCCGTGGAGATTTTCCCTGAGCATTGCTGCTAAGCTTCATGAAATCTTGTGATTTCTGTTTATGGAACTCATTCTTAAAGGAGAATGATCTTAATAGTAAATACCAAATTTACTTTCACTTGAAGACATTACTATCCTAAAACCGTTTCTAACATATTAAGAGTCCTACTCAGTGCTAGAATTCAGGAAAAATTCTTCAAGGTACCGTACTCGTGTCATGCATTCATTTATTCACTGATATATTCATTCAAGAAATATTTACTGAGTACAATTAGAGTTCAGTAGTGAGCAAAACACTACTAATGGGAGAGGCAAATATAAATTAGAGTGGTAATCAATATGAAGAAAAGATAGCAGGTCCAGTAAGATCTTATAATAGTATAAGCACTGGGATACAATAGATGGACTTTAAGTGTGGGAGTTAAAGGATCACATTTTTCCCTTTTAGGAGCATCATATAGGCCACAATGTGAAAAACAGATGAGGGAGGAATCAGGGCCTGCCCTGCCGTCCTTTACGAGTGTTCTTTATACAGGATCTTTGTGGCAGATGGTGCTAGTTGTTTAACCCAATCCCATTTCATTCTCCTCTTCCCCTGCTCCCTTGTGGTAAGTATGAAGGCTGGAAAAGCCAAATACCATCACCTCTGCCCCTTCCTTTGCAGCTAGACATAGCTCTGGGTTCCCGTTCTGGCCTGAGACCTGATCTGTTGGCGTCTTCTGGAAAAGAATGTGCTTTTCCTGACAAAAGGAACAAGGACAGCTGTCAAAACTCTTCCCCATCCCACCTTTCACAGCGAGGTGGTGCCTGGCACTGGACAGCCACCTGGCAACCACGGGAGAAAGACGAAGATGATGGCACTCATGGAACTGACCCATGGCAGCAATGTCATCACCACCCATAAACAGACTGTTATGTAGGAAAAAAGTCAACCTTCATGTTTGGTGGTCAGATTATTTTTCCATTATTTTCTATTAAAAACATCCTAGACTGATACGGTGATTCAAAAGTTGGTTTACTCCAAATAAATTAATAGGCATTTCAACCATTGTCATAGTTAATTAACACATGGCACATTCCCCCTCGTGCCCTTGATATCAGTCTTTTGAATGGGATGGTGAAAAAGGGTGGACGCCTGGGTGCTTCCCGTGTGAGGGCCTTCTAAGGTCGTGTGTGTGTGTGTGTGTGTGTGTGTGTGTGTGTGTGTGTGTGTGTGTGTCAGGGTTTCACCTCTAGACTCTTCAGCTGTCTCCAGGGCAGCCTTAACCATGAGCTTAGAACCCGGAATCATTGTGAAATGTGATATGTGAAATGTGCTTATCCATGAGGAAGTATGTAGGTAGAAGATTCGATCTTCTACCTACATACTTTTTAGAAATGAACACAGTACTTGGCACTTTGTAGGTGCTCGATAATTGTCCACTAAACCAATAAGTGAATCTGAATGCATTTAAAAGTTGGAAATAGCAGTGTGTTATGTTTTTTTAAAGGAAAGAGAAAAATGATCTGATCTTCTGAAACACATAAGGGGCAGAGCCCGTCCAGTGAAGCATGTACATTTTGGATTAAGAAATATGATTGTCATTTGCCAGCTCCTATTTCTGCTTCTGGGAAGATGAGATGGTGTCCAAGGACTCATTTTCATACATCCGCAGGGACCAAAACAGAAAGGGTCCTTAATGAAAGGCAGGAGCTGAAGCGACAGTCATTAGTAGCTAGGAAGAAGCAGCTGATTGAAAAGTCAAGACGAAACTCTCTGATAAAAAGGACCTTCATGCTTGAGGCACACTCTGCCTTCTTTGCTAAATTGTGGTAGTTTTTTTTTTTTTTTTTTTTTTAATAATCACATTTTAGTTTACCTACACTTGACGTTTTTTTAAATCTCCATGGAGGAAAAATTGGAAGAGCCAAATAAATTTATTCAGTAGACCATTAATTTGCACAAAGTTAATACCGGCCCTTTGACATTTCTGTTGGGAGTGTGGTTGGTACAGCATAGGGGAGAGGCTGTCAGTGTTGATACAGCACAGGGCAAGGCTGGTCAGCACCAGCAGTGATGGGGCCTCTCTGGGTCATATCTGTGCCTGGCTTCTGATGCCATTTTTTCAACATGATTTCTGGAAACATCAGAAAGTCCCCAGTCCTGCCCAGTACATTTTCCTTCCCTAACTTTATACCTCTTAGCACTGGGAAGTGTTCTGCGTGAATCCCGTGGGGAGATGGGCAAGGTAGCGGAGAAGGGCCCAGAGACCTGGCGGCCTGTCCTGTCATTCCCTCACAAACACAGATTTGCATTTGTCAAGTCAGAGAAGCTGGAGAAGCCTCTCAGGTGTTAGAACTTAAGAGAAACTTTATTGTGGCGGGCGCCTGTAGTCCCAGCTACTTGGAAGGGGAGGCAAGAGAATCACTTAAGCCCAAGAGTTTGAGGTTGCTGTGAGCTGTGATGCCATGGCAGTCTATCGAGGGCAACACAGTGAGACTCTGTCTCAAAAAAAAAGAAACCTCAGCAACCAGGCCGATGATTAGAGAAATGTGGCAAGTCAGGTTAAGCAACTGGTTGCAGGTCAACAGGGCAAGTGTGGGAGAAGCGAGGCCACCGGGCCTCGGTGTGGTGTTCTTCCTCCCAGCCCACTGCAGCTTTGGTTTGTAAGGAGACCATTGCTGCTGCTTACTCCTCTCTCACTCTGGGGCTATTACAGAGAATTGTGTACATTTTTTAAATAATATTTCTTATTTAAAAGAAAATTCACTCTATAACATAATGGTTTTCCATCTTCCTGCTGTTTAGAAGAATGTTTTTACCTGAGTGTCAGCATTGAGCTCCTTGGAAAGGGCGTCCCCGTTGATGTGGCCCATCCGGGAACAACCGGCAGGGCTGACAAAGTGGTTTCTCTGCATCGCTTGGCTGTCACATAAGGGTCACCTGCTGATGGATTGGCACAGTGATGCTTAAGACCAAACATCCTCTCTAATGGCACAGAACTTGCTATAAAATGGAATTTGTTTTGCTCTTCCTTAGGAACAAAAGGTGTCAGAAGTTAGAAGGAACTGAACAGTCAAGAAATCATTAAGTATATCCCTGTCTCCCCATCCTCACCCCAGGGGCTGTGACCTACCAGTGGAAGATAAATCTAACCAAACCCACAGGACAAAAAAAGGGGCCTAAACAGCAAGACAGCACAGTCTTGGCAGAAATAAATCCTAAGATGGTTGAGAATCAGATTATTTGGACTGATTTCTTCGCATTCTCTTGGCCCCTTTCGGACTGTGATAAACTTTCTGATGCTAATGGTATTAAGGGCCTGAAAACATCTCAACAGGATGCCAGCAGGCACTGGTTGAGGATACCCAGGTGAATCTTAGCTCCCTAGGGATGTAGCTGCCACCTCCTGTGAGAATGAAATAAGTTTAGAAGTAAAGCTCTTAGAACAGTGTCTGGCCCAGAGTAAACACTCAACACATGTTAGCTAAGAAGATGGGAGAAAGCCCAGATGCAGCCCCTGCCTACAAAAGGATTTGAGTCTAAGGAGAAAGATGAGAGGCTGCATATAGATGCCTCTGTTCTGTACTTACAATCAGCTACGAAGGTCATAGACGGCAAAGAGTTGCCCTTTTTGAAAGGTAAAATAAATTATACTCGTCTGGCAAGGAAGACATGAATCAAAAATACCGGAAGTGGAAAAGTTAATGTTTGGTGTTCAGCAGGTGACACTGGTACCAAGAGCTTTCTTTGAGTGCCGTGTTCAGCTCAAGATTTAATGAGTCACACAGGATAAGGGACAACACTATGCTCCTCTGGAAAGTAGCCTGGGATCCACAGCAAACCTTGGTATCTGGCATTGGGAAAGGTAGGGTTCACAGAGGTCAGCTTGGCCCTGGGGCCTCTGATAACTACTCCTCCAAGTTCTGCTTCCTTTATAAATCTAATAGCCACACAACTCAGAGGAGGACTATAGCCATGTTTCTTTCTTTCTTTCTTTTTTTTTTTTTTTTTTAAATATCTGAGAAGTAGAAGATAAGCTTTGGTCTGATAAACAGGGCTGTATATTGGAGTCATTAAGACTTGGGTAAGAAAGTCTTAAGCTTTGCTGCTTACTAACTGTGTGATCTTGGATTAATCACATAACCTTCCTCAGCTTCAATTTCAGCATCTTTACTAAATAACTTTTAAGACTGAGGAATAAGTTAAATAATTTATTTAAAATACCTAGGGGAATGTTGATCATGAAATAGATGCTCTTAAAATGCTTGTCATTATTTTTATCAGCTCCTGAGAGCCCACTTGTAATTTTTGTTCGGTCTGTGCTCTTGGGAATTCTCTAGGAACCATGATAGAGAATTTCACAGAGAGTATTATTATTAGCTGATATTGCAGTGAATCAAATATAGTTATCAAAAACATATCTAGCAAAAAAGTGGAATGAGCTGCCTGCAAGTAGTATAGTTCCTGTGAGTTTTTAAGTACACAGCAGATGGTGTGACTGAATTTCTGCATTCTTCAAAATGGTCAGGTTCAAATACCCCAATTCTAAAATTCATTGATTCTGATTGTCAAATATTTGTTGTGGCTTCAGGAATTTTTGATAAATGCATTTTTCCAGGGCCCTGTTATGTCATAATTTTGCCATAGAACAAATCACTCCAAACTTGGTGACATACAACAATAAGCATTTATTTCTTTCTCATGAATCTGGGACACGTTCATAGAACGAGTGAGACCATGCAGGTGCACGGCAAGCCTTTGCTCATACCACATTCAATAACATCCCAGCAGCCAGACGAGCCCCAAAGTCAGAGGGTAGCCTGTCCACTGTGAGTTGTGCTCTGAATCCAGGGCAAGGATTCAGCTATATATTCATACTGTGGAGGCCTCAGGAGTTCGGGGTAATAGTTCACCCTTCCCTGCCTGTGATGTTGTAAACTATTGAGGAAGCGTAGTCCCCTTTCTGGTCAGTTGTGGGGATTGTGCTTTCAATTCAGCTGTAACCTGGTGAGTGATATACCTGTTGGTACACTGTGGGCCAACATAAGAAGATAGGACTTTCTCTTTAGGAACAAAGCCCTTTTCAATCGTATGATGAAGGCCCTAAACAGAACAGGGCAGAAAGGAATCGTAGCACCCACAGTCCAGCCCGTAGCAGCAGAGGCTAGAAACTACTACCATCTAGTGTCCACTCTGGGGTCTAACTGAATTGAATTGCTGGTTTCCCTCCAATTCTCAATGATTTTCTGGCCATTTTCTTAGACTCCATCAATGTAACTGATGCTTCTGGTTTCAAATAATATACTAAATCAAAAGCATAGATAATTTAGAAAATGCAACCATTTTTCTAGGACTAGCTCTCTTTGGCTCTCAATTAGTAATAATCAAACTACTCTAAATTGTTGTGTTGAGTGTAGGAGACAGAAGGCTGGCAACAGCTGAAACTATTAACATGAATATAGATGAAGGTCCTTCTTCCATTGACCTTGAACAAAATGCAGGTGTTCAGAAAATGACCCTTTTGTCTAGCTTGATAACTTCATCTACCACCCTTAGGGCTGGGAGCTTAGGGTTTTCTTCTTTCACTCTATTTGCCAAGAAAACCTAGAAGTCCACAGGTGAGAATAGTGTCTGTGCTTGGTTGGTGTTCTGAGAGTTACTGGGAGGCAGAATGGGTCCACGGTTAGAAGCCTGAACTCTGGGCTCTGCAGCTGACTTCACATGAAACCCTGCGAAGGTTGTGGAGGTTGCCTAATTGCTTCAGTCATCACTGGTGTTGATCACAGATGGTCAGTTCCCCTCTCCTCCTGGCACCCAGAGAGCTGGCTTTGTGGTTAGGTGGTGCTCTGTGACTTGTTCTGGCCGAAGAATTGTGAGCAAGCATGTTATATGAAACTTCTGGGTTAGACCATTTAATATACAGTGATATACTCTCAACAATTCCCTCTTGTCTGTCTGGCACAGTGACCAGCAACATTCAAGATCATGATGCTCCCTCAGCCCAGGCCCGAGAGCCCTTCTAGTGAGCGGCGTCCCTGTAGATCTGCACTAGACATGTAGTGGGAGAGAGAAGTAAGCTTGGTTGGGTTGAACCACTCATGTTTGGAAAATTATTTGCTGCCACAACTTAAACCACCCTACCCTCACTGATACACTTTGCTAAATCTTAAGTTTCTTTATCTGAAAAAAATGAGGATAATTGTGAAATCTATTTTATGAAATAATTATGAGAATTAAACAGGATAGTGTATATCTAATACTTAGAATAGTACCTAGTACATAATAAATTTTTGAATATATTTGGCTATTCATAATGATGATGATGTTATGCCAAGTCCTAACTTTGTCTCTAACAAGTTATCTATTTCTGTCAAAAAAGTTATGAGTCATTTGTCTTTGAAAAAATCACTTACCCTCTAATTAAAACAGCAATACATTAGACTAGATGAACTACAGCTTAAATTTCTAGCTTTAAGATTTTGTGACTCTAGTAAAGAATCATTCACAGAATCCATCCTGGTATTTCAACACAATTGCTGCTATTGGTTAGAGCAGCAGTTCTCAACCTGTGGGTCTCGACCCCTTTGTAACAATGAAAATACATCACGGCATTAGGAAGGTTGAGAACCACTGGATTAGAGGAACAAAATATGTGATAATAGTAAACATTATTTCCTCCCTCCTCATCAGTTGTTCTTCACTTCCCAAACAAAAAGATATGTATCCTTGTTACAGATTTGTTTCTGTATCTTATTCTGAAAATACCTGCCCAGGACATTACATCTGGCTTGTAAATTCTTAGCTACAAATGGGTTTCCAGTCTAGGCTCCTACATCCTATCAGTCCATCTCCACTCTCTATTCTCTTTTCACCAGTAAGATGTCACCTAAATCCAGGTCACAACCCACTGTGATCTTTCTCCTGATAGTGCTTCCTGGCTGATCTGATCATTAGGCCTGGCTCAGGTGACTGTCCACCACCCACTCACAACCCCCGAGACCTGTTTTCCAACTTCTCTAGATTAGGGCTTTCCATGTCTTGATTTACAGTCTTGTTTTTCTCCCATGTGACCCTGGCTGTGTCCTTCTCTGGTCCTAAAGGCAACTCTGCCTGCAATTCCTAATCGCAGTATGTTAATCTACATTAACATATTAGATTGAACCATTGGAAATCGCCATGGAGAGGTTGAATATAGAAATTTCTTATGGTTCAACGTACATACAAACCTACTTTGGGGAGGAATTAAATCGTGTACCTACTGAATTACATGTTGCATCCCTTCAAGAATCCTGATGTATTTCTTTCTCCTTACCTGGTTGAATTGGGGTGTTATTCTTCTATAACAAGCCTTTTACTCCTGTATATATTACCTTCTGGCTCCTCACACCCAGCATTTGGTTGATAACAGATACTGATATTAATTCAGCAACTAGGCAGAGGCTTTTCCTTGTAGCTATTATTGACATCCCTATTTACACATTTGGATAATTTATAAAAGTACCATTTACTGTGACTTTGTGGGAGAAAATAACACTTCTTTTCTTTAATGTCTTTCAGATTGAAGACATCATTACAAAGATGCAAGATGACAAGACGGGCGGTGTGCCCATCAGAACAGTCAAGAGCTTTCTCTCCAAAATCCCCAGTGTTGTCACAGGTAATGTTCTTCTTACAGGTGTTAGTGACAACCAGAACTGAAAAGTTCTGTAGTCCAAATTGTGACTTGGGCAGTGTCTAAAAATCTGTGAGTATTCAAAATGAAATATTCAACATGTTTCTGACTCAGGTCCCATCCTGGTCTTGATTTCTAGGAAGAAGCTGCTCTTTGACAATCATTAAGAATGGCTTTGCCATGGCCAACCCTTCAAGTGTGTCTAGATTGAGGCCTCTGAGAATAAACAAACACACTAATGAACCTATTTGTCAGCATTTTGGCCCATTGGATATACACAAGCACTGAAATATTAAACTCAGTTTAAAGAGATTTTAAAGAAAAAGTTTTAAGAATGTTTCATGTTCCAATCCTACAAAATGCTTTTATTTATAGTGTCTAAAACATATTTCTTTTAACTTTCTTATTGTGATATGTATTAAACACATGGGTATAGTTGTAAGAATAATAAAACATATCCTGTGTTCCTGCCTCATATGATGAATGATATATTATCAATATCTTAGAGTCCTCTAGTTACCTACTGGATTACAGTCCACCTCCCTAACCACTATCTGCTTTTATGCTAATCAATTCATTGTTTTTTGTCATAGTTTCACTACATAGGTAAGTACCCTTTGCTATCCAAACAAACAAGCAAATAAATTAAGATAGAATCTAGGTAATTCATTCTCAAAATCTGGCTATACACTGTTCAAAATTCAGGAGCCAAAAGGACTTAGTTTCCACTGTAGACCTATGAGAATGGCTAAAACAAAACATGCTGACAATGCCAAGTGCGGGTAGGGGTGTAGAGCAGCTGGCATCTTCACATATTGCTGATGGGAATGCAAAATGCTACAGCTACTTTGGGAAATTCTTTGGCAACTTTTTATAAAGTTAAACACACAGTTCCCATATGAACCCACAATCCCACAAACTAGGTATTTACCCAAGAGAAATAAAAGCTTGTGCTCAAATGAAAACTTTCACATAAGTGTTTATAGCAACTTGATTTATAATTTCCCCAAACTGGAAACAGCCCAAATGCCCTTCCTTGGCTAAATGGATAAAACTATGATTTATCTATACTGAGCAAAAAGAGAGAGAGAGAGAGAGAGAGAACGAGAGAACTATTAACACATACAGCAACTTGGATTAATCTCAAAGTAATTTGGGGGGAGTAAAAGAAGCCAATCTCAAAAGGTTGCATGCTATATAGTTTTATTTATATGACATTCTATACATCATTGGTTTCCAGGGTTTGTCAGTTAGAGGGAGGTGGTAACTACAAAAGATAGCATGGGGGGGTTGTATGAGGGACAGAACTATCCTCTGTGTCTTATGTTGTAAGAATAATAAACATGAATATGAATTTATGTCTTGGTGGCAACATAAATCTATGTGTGGGTCAAAATTCATGAACAGCACATACATGAAGAGTCCATATTACTATATGCTAACTTAAGAAATAAATAGGCTTAGTTGAAGTACCCACTAAGTGTCCCCACTCATTATCCAGGTGGTCACTATTTGAATTCAGGTGCTGTTTTAGTCACCTAGGGCTGCTGGGGCAAAAGACCCTAGACTGGGTGCCTTATAAACAAGAGAAATGTCTTCCTCACAGCTCTGGGGGTTGGAAGTCTGAGGTCAAGGTGCCATCGTGCATTCTGGGGTGAGGGCCCTCTTCCAGGTTGCAGACTGCCAGCTTTTTACTGTATTCTACCTCACCTGGTAGAAAGATAGCTAGATAGTTCTCTAGCCTCCTTGTATAAAGGTAATAACACCATTCATGAAGGGTTGTCCTTTATAAAATACCTCCCAAAGGCCCCACATCCTAATGCCATCACCCTGGGATTAGATTCCAACATATACATTTTAGGGAGACACAAACATTCAAATCATAATAGGTACCAAATAGATTTGTATAATGAAAGATGCTTGTAGTGTTAGTGTTTGCTAATTTTGAAATTTATATAACAGGAATTTTACTTTACATATTGGCTATAATGTATTCTTTTTCTTACATTGCTGGAATTTGCTGTATAATGTTTAGGATGTTTGTATCTATTTTCATGAGCAAGATTTATCTATTTTTCTTAACCATTATCGCTGGTTTGGATATCAAATTTATGCTAGCCTCATACAATGACCCACAATACATAGCTATTTTATTGATATAAATATTAATTGTTCTTTGAAAAATAATTATCCTTTTAATCCAGTGCATAATTTCAATTATTTATTCTTTTATTTCTAAAATTGTCCTATAGTTACTTTCCTAATGCTTGATTATTCATTTGTTTTTAATTTATTCATTTAGATATTTATTGGATGTTTAACATTTTCTAATCATTTTTAAGCACTTGAGATCCACAAAGAAATGAAACATAAAAAGTTCTGTCCCCATGGAATTTATATTCTAGTGGAGACAATAAACAAGACAAATGAAGGAACATCTGCAGAATTTTAGGTAATTATAAAGTCCAAGGAAAAAATAAAATGCTAAGAAATAACAGGAGATGTTGGAGTATTGCAATTTTTGAACAGGTGGTCAAACAAGAACTAATTCCCTGAGAAGGTGACTTTTGAGTAGAGATGGAACAGAGTTAAAGGGCTGAACCAGGTGGATTTTGAGGAAATAAGGATTCCAGACAGCCAGTGCTAAGTACCCAGGGCAGGCAAGTCCCTGGTCTGGTCTGCTGAAGATCCGTGAGGAGGGAGTCAGAGGGGCTAGAGTAGAGCCAAGAAGAGAAGGGTAGTAGGGATGGAGTCACATGATAATGGTGAGCTACAGCATGCAGCCTCTCTTCATTACAAGGGGCAACATGCTCTGACTTAACCTTTCAATGGGATAGTGTTGAGAATGCACTAAGTAGTTGGAGTTATAGGTACCAGATATGAAACTATGGTAAAAATGATGACTCAGACATCAGCATTGGAATGATGATGAAATGGTCAGATTCTTATTAAAATCTGAAGGTAGAACAGACAATATTTCAGTATAGATCAGATATAGAATACAAGAGGATAAAAAGAGAATCAATTGTGGTTAAATATTTCTTTGGCTTGGGCAACAGGAAAAATGAGAGTTGCCATGTATTTTAATGAGGGAGACTATAAGAGGGGCAAAGGATTGTTTGTTTAGCTGAAGGGTTAAGAAATCAAAAGAAATTTGAGACAGATTAAATTTTAGAGACATGTTAGACATTCAATTGGAGATGACAAGTAGACATTTGAATATGTCTTTAGATTTTAAGGGAATGTCTGAGCTGGGTATATAAGTCATCAGCATGTAGATGGTATTTAGAGCCATGGGATTAATAAGGTCACCAAGAGAGTGAGTATAAAGACAGCACATAGTCCAAGTCCCCAAACTGGGGATACTTCACCATAGAGGTAAAGGAGAGAAGGAGAATACAGAAGAAATCAAGAAGTAGTAGCTGGAGGCAAAGAGGGAAATCAGGAGAATATGGTTTTTGGAAGCCTAATTTTCTAGAAAATGTTTCAGAGAAGAGTGGAATGATCTACTGTGTCAAATGCTGGTGATAATTAGGTAAGATGAATAACATAGAATCCATTGCTGACTTTGCTAAGTGTACATTCCATGAAATTTTGGGGGCAAAAAGCCCTATTGGAATGTGATAAGTCAGAATGGGAAGAGAGCAATTAGAGGTAATGAGTATTCTCTTTGAAAGAGCTTTCCTGAAAAATGAAGAATTGCAGAAGTATCTAGAGGGGGACATTAAGTCAGGACAGGTAGGTTTTCAAATAATAAGAAAATGATAATGTTTGCATCTAGGAAAGACTAAATAGAGAGAAGAAAATGGAACAAGAGAAAAGGAAATTCAAGGAGTGATGCTAGTGACCGGGTAAGGAGGGTTAAGTCTAACGTGCATATGGATGAGTGAACAACATACAAGTTTTTCATAGGAAGAAGGAGGGAGGCATAGGAGATGCACAGAGGTACAAGTAAGTGGGGAGATGACGGGAGTTGGTGGGAACTTGTAGAAGTTCTCTTCTAATAGTCTCTGTTTTTAGTATTATGTGACACAAAGGTGGTAGAGATGTTAAAAGTCTGAGCAGAGATTAAAAGCTATGAAATACTCACTAGGAGAGTAAAGAGATTGACTGGACTAGGGAAATAGAATTTTGACTGTGACCTACTTAGGGTTATTAATATGTATGAATTCAAGAAGAGACAGTTCTTTCATCGCAGTTTGCTCTGTGGATTTGGGCACATATGGGGTAGAAAGCTGGATTTAATTAATGTCAGAGCAAGTGTGAGGGAATGATGAATTGAGAGAGGGGCAAGGTAGTGGCTAAAAGAAATGGCCATTACATTTTAAGAGTAAGGAGAGGAGTGAGAATAGGAGATAGGTGGGGAACAGTAAAGGGTAGTAAATAAATGGTTAGTCCAGTGGCCAAGGAATTTTGAAGGCTGGAATAGCTGGTGATTAGATATTGGAATGTTTGAAATTGAGATTTTGGAAAGGTTGTGATTCTTGGCAGTGACAATACCTAAGATACGATCCTGTGAACAGATGACTCTGATAGTATGGAGAGCAAGATCATTGTAGGAGAAGAGGGCAAGGAACTGGGAAGATGATATTGGGAGATTTATTCATATGGCTATTGAGATCACTACTGCAGGAGAGTTAGAGAGGGTGGTTGTGAGTGAAAAGTATTTATGGAATGGGAGGTAGAGGCCTAGGAATCAGTACTGTAGGTGGTTTAATTTGATGTCATGACTGAGAGTTTTTTAGAGAAGGGGGAAGGAATGAAGATGGTCTGCAAGAGTGAAGAGTGATGGTCTGCAAAGAAATGAAGCTTTCAAAGCCCCTGGTATGTGAAGCGTAGTAGGGAAAATAGCCACCATCTAAGAAGGCTGAAGGGAAGCAGTGCCACTGGGGAAGAACAAAAGGATGAAGGGATAATAGATGATTTTACTTAAGACTGGACATGAGTTCCAGAGGGCAAGTGAAAGAATTTCAGGAGATGGTGCGTATATGACTTAGGTGATAAGTGCCTACTGTTTTTATGGGCCAGTCGTTAGAGTAGTCACAAGATATACAAAGATGAACATAAACCTGATGTGCTCCTCAAAAACTATTAATCTGGTGGGAAAAACAGACACATAAACTTATAGATCAATAATTATATGAGCTATGTGCTATAATACAAAAAAAAATAAACAAAGTGCTACTTGAATTCAAAAAAGAAATCATGAATTTTCTTGGGTATGTATAGAATATTTTCCCTTAAGAGGCATATCATTTATCTATTGCTATATAACAAACCACCACAAGCTTCTTAAAACTATAATGATTTTTAATTTCTCATGATCATGATACCATGAACTGATGATGTAGGCAGTTCTGCTGGTCTCAAGTATGGCCTCAGTTGAGGGTGGAGAGTCTACAATGGCCTCATTTATTTGTTTGGCATTGGTTCTTACTCTTAGCTGGGGTGTTAGTTCTTCTCCATGTCACCTCTAGAAGATTTAATTGGGCTTTGTCACAGCCTGATGGTGTCAGGGTTCTCAGTGAGAGAGGGTGAAAACTGCAAAGCTTCTTAAGGCTTAGGCTTCCTGAATTCATATAATGTCAAGTCCACCACATTCTGTTCTTCAAAGTAAGTCATAAAGCCAAGCCTAGATTGAGGATAGAGAAACCAACTCTACCTCCTGGTGTAGGAGAGGCAAGATCACATTACACTGGGAAACATGATTCATTGGAGGCCATTATTTTAATGATCTACCACATAAAGTAATTTAGAACTGGGCCTTAAACATAAAGTAGGAACCTAGAGAAGGAAGTTCTAGGTAGAGAAAATAGAATTTTCATAGGCCCCAATATGTGAAAAATGTGCCAGTTTTCAGTAAAGATGAGCTTGTTTCTCTGGTTGGAGTTTAAGATACATTTATATATCTATGTGTTTGAGAAGAGCACATAGGCAGAACAGCCACAGAAATTAAGAAGATATGAAATTTAGCCTTAGTAGCACATTATAAAGGAACTTTGATTTGTAGAATTCATCTCAAAGGTAACTCCTCTACCTTGCTCTGATAGGTCAGAGGTTTTAAATATGAAAGAAATCACATCTATGAAGTGGATGAAAGATTGAGCAGGAAGAGATGGAAGTATGGAGACTGGTTAGGGAGTCTAGGTGAGGGAGTCTATGGAGGAAATTAGGAAGGCATAGTAACAGCAACCCCAGCATCAATAGAAACCACATCTTTATAATTACATGTCATGAAGTCCTCACAAAACTCCTATGAGATAGGAACTGTTATTATCTCCATTTTATAATGAAGGGAACTAATTATTTAAGAGCTTAAGGAACAGCTAGTGTGACCTTGCAAGTGTAAAATCAGAGGATAACCCTAATCTGCAGGAAGTAGCCTGAGAATGAAGCTTCCTGCCAGAAGACCCATCTCTGTGCTCTTCCATTATGACTTGGAGTTGAAAATCTCACCAACTTATCCAAATCCGCCCAAAGGAAAAAAGAGAAGCAACTGTTTGTGACATATACCAAATAAATAAATGAGTACGTAGAAACATGCAGATGTTTCTGGGTGAGAAACATATTAGAAGTTTTCAGAACCAGAATGTATTTGCCAAGAACATACATAAAAGTCAAATTGAAATAAAAGAAAAAATATAGACCTGGGGAGAATATGGATTTTGAAAAAAAGAGTTTGTGAGAAGTGACAGTAAAGAGGAAGTGGATGGTATAGTTACAAGCATAATAGTGACTGATATAAAACTAAGTTTCCAGATTTCACAGGTGACAATCAATGGGATTTATTGCACCAAGTGCTGCAAATAGATCAGAGTGTAGGGATAGTATTTCTTTCAGCTGAATCCCTTTTAACAAGACTTGTGGTGCATTTGTTTACAAGCTTTCTCATGTGTTGGTGCCTACCAGTGGGAATAGCAACACAAGAGGTAGTGGATATTTTTTTACT
>CAUYPK010169643.1:0-70078 GCA_963574355.1 Loris lydekkerianus
AGGCTATAACCCAACTATACTACAAGACTATGAGGAAAGGACCAAGGAAGGGGAAGGGAGGGGGGGAGGTTTGGGTGGAGGGAGGGTGAGGGGTTGGGCCACATCTATGATGCATATTTTTATCTATAATAAAAAAAATAATAATAATAAAAAAATAAATAAATAAAAATCCTATCCATAAAGGTTACATCCTACTGTAAAGGATGCATTAGTCCACTTAAACCATATTCTTGAAATGACAAAATGATGCAAAGAGAAAACAGAATATTGGGTGGCGCCTGTGGCTCAGTGACTAGGGCCCCGTATACCGAGGATGGCAGGTTCAAACCCGGCCCCGGCCAAAGTGCAACAACAACAACAACAAAAATAGCCAGGCATCGTGGCAGGTGCCTATAGTCTCAGCTACTCCGAAGGATGAGGCAAGAGAATTGCCGAAGTCCAAGAGCTGGAGGTTGCTGTGAGCTATGAAGAATACGGCACTCTACCAAGAGTGACAAAGTAAGACTCTGTTGAAAGAAAAGGGAAGGGAAAGGAAGGGGAGGGGAGGGGAGGGGAGGGAAGGGAAGGGAAGGATTAGGCCAGGGTGGGAAGGAGGAAGAACAGGAGGGACATGGGTGTGATGACCAAGGCAGCACAGGACTCCTGAGGGGAAAGAGATGTTCTGCCTGGTGTCTGGTGGTGAATACTCGAATCCATTCTCCACGGGTGATACCGTTGTATAGAACTAACACACGCACACACATATGAGCACAAGTGAGTCAAACTGAGGATATCAGCTGTCAATTCCTCATGTTTTGCCAGGTGTTACTAGGGAGGGAAATCGGGCACAGGGTGCACAGGCTCTCTCTGTATTATTTACAACTGCATATGAGTCTACAACAATCTCCAAATAAAAAGGTGGGGTGTTTTTAAATTTTTATTTTTATAAAAGTGCTTTGGAGCAGGAGGGGAGAGGCAGGAGGGGAGCAGGAGGGGATCTGGCTGTGGTCACTGTATGACTCTGAGCAAGATCACTTTTCCTCCCTGCTTCTGTTCTACTTTTATTTCCCCTTCTGGAATATAAAAGTTTAAATGTCCCAACAGCGTCCTTCAGTGTGGACAGCCTGGCATCAAGGCTGCCATGCTGGTGGCCTGAGGCCATAGGTGAGAGGCTGCTCCTTGGGTATACAGAGCAGACAGGCCTCCAGGCCATTCCCCATCCCCCAGAGGGACATCCATGCCAGACACAGCACAGGACTTTAGGTACCACAGACCAGTAGTCCTTGGAGGGGACTTGCTGCTACAGGCTGGGTCCAAGCTGGCCTTGTGTCAGACGCTCCATATTGTGATCTTGGACTTGTTCACCATGGGAGGCAACAAACACAGCCAGTGGCAAAACTGGGGGGCACAGGGTGGGGGGCAGTCAGGAGCTGAGGGGGGCAGAGAGGAGAGGGAGGAACACGCTATGTCTGCGGAGTTGGCAAGGATCAAGGATGAGGTCAGAAAGAACTTGGTCAACTACATCAGTCAGGATCCGGCCTGGAAAACTGAAACCATGTGAGGTATTTCACAGAGAAGGGATTTAATTCAAGGACTGGTTATAAATGGTTTCAAGGGCTGCAAGAGTAAATAGGAGTACAAGAGGGACACAAGACAGGAGGCCAGATGGCAGAGCTCAGGAGGGCCTGGGTACTCATGTGCTGCAGTAGGACTGATGCCCTGGGCGCCACCCAAGACCCCGGAGCCCAGAGCTGCCTGCCACAGCCAGTATCCCCATCAGAAGCAGGGAGCGAGCAATGGCTTCCTCCTCCACCCACCTTCCAATAGCTTGCCCCAGCCCACTGCTGGCCAAATGTAAGAAAACACTACTGGCAAGGCACCTAGGAAATGATTCAGAACAGAGCCGAAAAGGGCAGGAAAGTATGAGAAGTTTGACTCTCCAAATACACCACATCCTGTTTATACATAAATGTGAGCGGACACATGCGTGCAAATACCTGTGATTGACGTCATTCTTGATGTATTTTTTTTTTTTACAAACATTAAAATTCTTATTTTATTTGACTCCAGGGGGTTGTTTATTGGTTTTTCTGGGAGGAAAATCTATTTCTAGAAATAATAAATTGTAGAAATTTTAAAAAATGTTTCAGAAAATTCCAAGACTCACAAAGTGAAACTAGAAATCACTTGGAATGCTCCTCTAGCCAAGGAAGGCCAATGTGAATATATCTGGGGGCTGGCTTGTCCTTCCTGGTTGAATTTGTAAAAGTCATGGGTGTTAAGTGGGCTTGGCTCCTCTCCAATCCCAGCAACGAAGGTCTGGCCAAGCAGGATGTGTTCTGCCACTGCCACTAGTCCATCTTCTGCCCTGATATTGGGGGGGGCTGGGGGGACAACCCAGCCAAATGAGGGAGCATCAAAAGTGGCCAAGAGCACTTGGCAGGGTCTCTAGAGTAGGGGAACACTGGGTGGATAGGCAGCCCGTAGCCCAGAGCTGAGCAGCAAACAGCCAGCAAAGAAGAAGTCTGTCAAGGAGCGGCAGCACAGAAGCCCCCGGCAGGAGGACATGCGCTATCCAGGGCACCTCCCAGGAAGAGAAAGCCTCAGTGAGCCCCAGCCGCCTAGGATTTTGCCCATTCCACTCACTGCATCTCCCCTGACCCTGGGCAAAGAAGTGGCCTAGAGTTGGGGCTGAGCCAAAAGTCGAGCAGCTGAATGGAAGAAAAGGCCTCTCCCCTGAACCACCCCTTCTACTGAAGGTTTTCAAGCTGGGGCTGAGGAGGAAGATGATTTGGATTGGATAAAAGACCACAGCTTTGGTTTTAGGCTGAACTGGATTTTCTAATACCTGAAAAACAAAATCATTCTATAATAACTGAGAGCTTACTTAAGATGAAGTAGATCAGGCCAGGTGGGGTGTTTATGCCTAGAATCCTAGCACACTGGGAGGCCAAGGTGGGAGGATTCTTTGAGGCCAGGAGTTCAAGACCAGCCTGAGTAACATAAGGAGACCCCCATCTCTACACAAAATAGCAAAACTTAGCCGGCTGTGGTGGCCAGTGCCTGTAGTCCCAGTCCCTCAGGAGGCTGAGGCAGGAGGGTGGCGTGAGCCCAGGACTTCGAGGCTGCAGTGAACTGTGATCTTACCACCACACTCCACCCTGGAAGACAGAGCAAGCCTTGTTTCTAACAATAAAAATTAAATTAAAAATAAGAAAGATGAAGTAGATTAATTGCAGCTCTCTTCCTGCCCTAGGGCATGGCTGCAGACTCCCCAAAAGCTCCTTCTAACTAATGTCGACCTCTCTGTCTCTCCTCCTTGATGTGAGTGAGCTTTCTTAGGAGTCTTCAGACTGATTCTCTTGCCATTCCTTCCATTGAAATTCTGTAGGTGGTTGCCCCAGGAGAAAAACACAACAGTATATCTCTCTTGGAATGCAGAATGTGGTTTATTTGACAGGAAAGGCTGTGCTAATGGTGAGGAAAGCCAGAAGCACAGAGGATTTGGGGGTTCCCTTGAGAGACGCCCCACCCAGCCTGGCAAAATCTTCCTTATAAGTGTATCCTAAATCAAGGACGCTTCGTGCAATCTCCAAAGGCCCTTTCTGGGTCTCATCAACCAGGAAACGTGTGGACATTGACTTTACAGTGCTGTGGTCACTCACATGAAGATGCTTGCCCTCTCAGCAGGTGTCCTGGTCCCTATCCTAACACATTTTCATTCCGCTGCAGCTGCATCTGCCGGGTAACACCTGCCCATCCTCAGATGGTCAAGTCCAGAAGCAGGCTTCTCACCTTCTAGTCCATTGCACTTGGCCCCTCCTCTTTCCACATGGTGGGGGTCTAGCCCCTCCCTGAGACAAAAAATTCTGGGAGACAATAGACTCTGTCTCTGGCTACTCCATTGAACTTTCCCTATAAATATATACTGCAATCATGAAAAGCAAAATGGTTCACTCTCTTTCCTATTTATATATTTATAGAGTATATTTGAATATCTTCCCATATTATTATTAGGAGCACAATTATTGCAAGTCTTTCCCCATAATGGAAACCCCCCTCCCAGCTTGGCTTGAAGTCACCTGTTTCTATTACAGCTTAAAAAGTCATGTGGAACCTTAAGAGAGGAGCAGGCTCCCTACCTGGTGGCCAGTGATAAGCCCCAAGTGCCCTGTTCTCCAACGGCCCAGGCTGTGCCCTGACCACCACCAAATACAGGGCTACCAGAACCCAGGCCCCTGGTCAGCAGTGTGGTCACTCCCAGACTTCCCTCTGCACTGCCCACTCTGTTCTTCCCTGTCTCTGAGTCTCCACTGCCCGAGAAAGTTTAGGATGAAGTACAGAATTGTTTGGGAATTAACCAAAACCAAAATAATATTTTTTTGTGTAAATTGAACACAGTTCACAAATTTTTTAGATTTAATTTATTATATTTGTAAGTATTATTTAAATATTTCAGAAGATTTTCTATAAGTTGAATACATAGAATACATAAAAGGAAATGGAAATGATTATGTTTATAAATATAATTTTAAAGACTTAAGGGAATGTAATTATTAAGAAATAAAAATGACCTTAAAATGGGTGCTGAAACATTGGGCATAGTGTCTCACTCCTGTAATCCTAGCTTTGAGAGGCCAAGGCAGTTGGATCACCTGAGCTCAGGAGTTCAAGTCCAGCCTGAGCAAGAATGAGACCCCATCTCTAAAAAACAGCCAGGCATTGTGGCAGGCGCTTGTAGTCCTAGCCACTTGGGAGGCTGAGGCAAGAGGATTGCTTGAACCCAAGAGTTTGAGGTTGCTGTGAACTATGATACCACAGCACTCTACCAAGGGTGACAAAAAGAGACTCTGTCTCAAAAAAAAAAAAAAAAAAAAAAAAGATTACTAAAAATGTAAGATAAAATATGTAAGGTTTGAAAATTTGTTGGCTGAAATTAATAGGTTAAAAACTAGGTTTTCTAATTTATGAGTTTAATGAATGGGAAATTAAAATCATAAAGTAGAGTAACCTCTGGTTAACCTTTCCTACACCAAAAACCTTCAAGGATAGCAAAAGATGCTTCCCTCAGGGGCTGGTCAGAGTGGGCCAGAATGACCCTGATACCCGAAGTAGAATAAAAGAATGAAAGGAATAAACATGATTAAAATAGGAAAAGTCTTATCAAGTTAAGACTTGTTTATCATTAGGCATCATAACTTTTAAATATTACTCCAAATTTGCATTATCTGGGCAATAATTTCAAAACCCATTGTATATCCTATTATATAATAAATCTTCTCTTCAATTATTTGTAAGATTTCCAGCAGACACTGTCAAGTCTCTACTTCCAGGCCCTTGCTTGCAGGGTCTCCTACATGGCCCAGAATGGTGTCACAATCATTCACATCAAAACCTAAGCTTTCACCTCTTTTGAAAACTAGAAATTCCAGCCTGGTGCTATGCTGCACAGGTAGTCTCACCTACTTAGGAGGCTGAGATGGGAGGACTGCTTAAAGACAAAGAACCAGGGGTTCTTTGTCTAGCCTGGACAATATCTCCAACCTGCCCCAAAGCATATATTGGGAGAGAATCCTGGCAGTCAGTGTATTCACAAAATTATGTTTTGTATAAATTTTGTAAACTCTGAGTATATAAAAAACAATTTTAAAATTTCAATTACTGAGACCCAGAGACAACTTTGTTTGGGAACAAAATAGAGCACCACGGATAAGTTTGTAGACTCTGGAGCCCTAAAGAACCAGACACTAAATCCCAACTCTACCATTTTCTAGCTGTGTGATTCTAGTCAAGTAGTCTAAGTCTACTTGACTAGAATGGCTCTGTGGCTCTGTTTTCTTATCCTTAGAATGGGCATTCCAGCATTACTTCCCTGACTGAGCTGACATGAGCTATTGAGCTAATCTACGTCAAGACTTAGCCCATGGGCTACTGCACAGAAAACATGGTAGTGCTTAATGGTAGTGTTGCTGCTGATTTACAGCTAAAATCAAAGATTATGGGTTCTCACTTTGTGTCAACTCTGTTATAACAAAATGCCAAGGACCGGAAGGCTTAAACAACTGACATTTACTACTAGAGTGTAGGGAGTCCAAGATCAAGTGACAGCGGATTTGTGTCGTCAGGGTGAGGTGAAGGATCTTTTCCTGACTTACAGGCCACCTTCTCACTATGTCCTCAAATGGTAGAGAGACAGGGAACTCTGGTCTCTTCTCAAAAGGGCACTAATCTCATCCTGGGAGCCCCATCCTAAATCAAAGTCTCCACCTCCAAATACTGTCGCTCTGGGAGTTAGGGCTTCTACATATGCATTTGGGAGAACACAACTCAATTCATAGCACCTTTGGCAGATGAAGGCCTTGTAGAAGGCAATTGTGGGGGAGGCCACCCTGCAAGTGGCAAGATCATGCTGAACAAAGACATGAAGAAGAGAGAGCTGGGTCATGTACTGGAGGCTGCATAGTCCATGTGGACAGACCACGGGAGGGTGTCATCCCTTCAGGAAACAGTCCCGTGAATCCAAACAGCTGGACTTGGCTCCCACTGTGTCTCAGGTGAGTGTCTGTGGTCTGTGCTCTGAGGCTCCCACAGGCCAGAAGGCTTACGGGGGGTGGGGGTGGGGGGTGAGCTTGCGGGAGAAGCAGAATTTGGGGGTGGGGGTGGAGTGAAGGGGAGGTCCTGGGCCAGGACTAGGGAAAGGGCCAGCATAGAAATGCAGGTTGGGGTGGATTGCACAGAGAGAGGGAGAGAGGAAGCCCTTCCAGATGACAACTAAGGCTGAGGCTATCCTTCATTAGCCACCCCTGGGGTGTGCTCAGTGAAGAAGGGTTCCTTCAACTCCCAACAAGCCCCTGGGGAGGTCCCACCAGGATGTCTGCTTCACGCACTAGCAGCCTGGGGCTTCAGGTGTGCAATGACTTGCCATGGCTTCCAGGTCACAGAGATGGACTGCAGCTCATGTCATGTGACCTAGCACCCAGGGGCCTCACAGGGCTCACCAAGAGCCTGTTCTTCAGACCCCTGTTGTTCCTGCCCTCTAAACACCACTCCACCCACCCTGAGGAGGCCACCGGAACAGGCTTCACATCCAGTGCTATTGCAAAGCTTCAGGGCAGAGCCCACCTCCCCCCTCCACAGTCAGCCAGTCCTGCTGCAGGCTCACTGGATCCTGCTGTGGATAGAGGGCTAGAGGGGCTCTGTTCTGGCTGCAGAGTGATGAAAGCCCAGATTACATTTCAGGGTTTCTCACCAGACTATAAAACCTGGAGCAGCTGGCAGCATGCCCGCTCTCCCCCTGCCCCCCGCCACACACACCCTGCTGCATGCATACCTCTAGCTCCAGCACTTGGGGGCCACGGGGGTGAGAGTCTGTGCCCTGGGTCCTATGATGGGGGGGGGGGTGAGATGGTGGGTTGTCTGTCACTTTCTTGAAAACCTGAGGCTTGTTCCATGATATCATCAACATCTCTGACTTCTTTCCCTCCAGCCAGTGGAGGTTGATTTGAAAAGAGGCTACCTGACCAGGAGATGGGTCATGCAGAGGGTCTGGCATCAGTGGCCAAGGGCTGCCCTGTGCCAGGCAACTGATGCCCCCTTCTTGACTCTTGTGACCTCACTTTACAGATGAGGGGACCGAGGCTCCAGGATGAGGTAGTAGCCCAGCCTGTCACCAAGGCTACTGCCCAAGATCTTGGTTACCCAGTGGCCACAGGAAGAGCTGGCTCTGCATTCTAGGATGATCCTGGGTTCAAGTCAGACTCCACCATTTCTTTGCTGTGTAGGCTTACGGAAATGGCTTAGCCTCTTTGAGCATCACTTTCTTTGTTTATAAGGATGGTTGAAAGTCTTAGAGATCATGGACAAAAGGCCCTTGGCAGTTAATACATGCTCTGTAAATGGCCACTCAATCCTCTAATCCTCAGAAGGGCAGGTGGGGCTTAAGGACAGACATGCCCATCAGATGGCTCTGACCACCAACTGGAAACTCAGCAAAGAGCTCCTTGTTCTAATGACCTTGCATGTAAGTCAAGGGTTGCAAAGAAAAGCCCCAAAACCCCAACCACCCACAGGTGAGTTATCTTTGTCCCTGGCACAGGCTGCCAGGGACAAAGATAACTGCCAAGTCCATTACAGGACTTCCTTACCTTCTAGGTGAAGTGACCTTGTGGTCCAGGTCATAAGGACTAGTACCTTGGCTGCTTATGGTCAGCACTTGACCATTTTCAGGTCAGTAGTGACAACAGTAGAGGAATGCCCCCTCTCCTACAGCTTCCTCTTCTCTGGCTACCTAGTATGAGTCCTTGACCCTGACCTCCCCTGCTGACAGTGTGGCCCATGACCCACCTCAGCCCTGCTGACCTCCAGTCCTGTCAGAGGTGAGACATCCCTCCCAGGGGAGCCTGCTCTGAGTTCCTTGGCACTATGGACTGAGGACCCCTGATATACACAGAATCCTGCAGCATAAGCTGCTTCTGAGCCCAAGGGATGTCATCCAAGCCCAGAGTGGCCTAAACAATAAGGAACTTAGTGCTGTATCTCACATAGTGGAAAGACTAACAGCATAGCACACCTGGGGCTGATCCACTCAGTAGCTCAACTCTGGTCAAGGTCTGAAGCTGCCTGTCTGCCATCTCCATGGCTTTTCTCCAACTGTTCCAGAAAGGCTGCCACAGCTCCAAGTATCACATCTTCAAACAATAAATCCCATTAATAAAGGACATTAAAAAAAAAAAAAATCCTAGGAGCACCCTTCTGTGGTATAGGCCTAAAATTTATATTAATATTATGTGCCACTGTGACATCTGGTGAAACTGAGAGGGCCTTGAATGGTCTGACTACAGTTCCCCTCCCATATCCGACCTTTCTTACCAAGGGGACCAAGCACAGCTCCTGCTTATGCCTGGAGTGGTGTGTTCAGTTCCCTGCCAGCCCACAGAATTATTCTAACAAGACAACCCCATCATCAGGTGGCAATCAGAAGTGCTCCACCCTCTTAATACTATAAAGCCTGCCAACCTGCCCCTGCTGATTCACTCCCAAGCACCACACCCATGTGGCCCTAAATCTTCCTCTTCCAAGCTGTGAGTATATTTGATTAATAAACTGATGTCCATCTTGTCTGTCCAGTGTGTCCATGTTGTGTGTTGGACCATCCCCACAACCCTGAGGCAAAAATCCCTCCCTCATCACCCAGGTGAGTAGAAGGTGATTAACAGACCACAGCAGCCCTCTCCCACTGCAGCATAAGCTCCCCAAGGAAGGGACTTTATTCTATTCAGTGCAAACTTCCCCATACACTTCATGGTGCCTAGTAAATAGCAGGTGCTCAGTGTAAGTGGAATAAATGCATGAATGAAAATTGAACAAATGAATTCTATCATTGACTAGGGCTGTGTGGCATGCCTGTGCCTGAACTAACAATTAGCAGGCGGAACAGCATTCCCTCCATTGGTCTAGAGGTGAGCATTTCATCTGGTGTGAGGGAGTGAGCAGGTCCCAAGAGTCCTGGAAGAGGTCCTGGAAGAGGTCCCTGTCACCTGCACCAGTTGTAATATAATTAAAAATAATAATAATACTGTCTTGATCTAGTTTTGAGGCCCTGGCTGGGGGCCAGTTAGTTTACTTTCTTGAGCAGTTAAGACCACACCCTGACCACTGCTCTTGGGGAACTCTCACTATGAGAGTCTCTCTAGACCACTATGCACCAGCCCTAAGTGCCTGAGGTCAGGTGACAGACAGCTAGGGACAGGTCCTTTCTTCCTGAGCCTGTGAAATTATTTAAATTAATCAATTCACAGAGAGTCCCTGAAACCTAGCTAAGCCCACCCCCCACCGTCCCCCACCCACAAACTGCCCCAACAGCTCCAGTGTGCTGGCATGCTGGCTCACATGCAATCCCCTGTGTGGCCCTGCCTGGCAGCCAGCTCTCCTTTAGAGTAGTAAGTAACAAAGAGTTGTGCCTTTCATCTATCTGAGTGTCTTTGTGTTGAGTTCACCATCAAAAGAACCTTTAAATCTTATAAAAAATCGGTGCTGAGAGCAGGATGGCCTGGCTGTGGCTGCTGACTCTTGGACAGCTTGATCGGGGACTGTTCTTGGCCTACCAGTTGGCTCCAGACCACCTGGAGCAGGGAGGACAGAACTTGAACCTACACTTTAGCCTGGTTGCCTACTACTCTGTCTGCCGGCGACTGCTGCAATCAGTTGCCACTGCCCTGTCTCTCCCTGCCCAAATTCCTCAGTATGGGAATATTCCAAGTGAGCAGTGTCAATCAGCTGGATACCAGCCCCCGGGGAGTCCACCTTAGGGCAAGAAGGGGAGTGATGTATTCGTTTGTATTTAGGTACTTTTTGTATTATAAAGGAATTGTAGCATATATTTTTTAACGTATTATGGCATAAGAAATTTTATGCAACAAATCATTCATTACAAAACATAAGAACAGAAACAAAGTACAAGAAATTTTATGTACTGGTAACAAATTAATGATATTTACACATCTGTCACCGTCAATATCAGAAGTATTACATCCTTCAAGTTCTACATTGCTGGTGTCTTCTGAAGAGTCACTTTCCTCATCCTGGTAAGTTTCATCATCCTCAGTTCCATTTATGGCATTGCTGATGCCGTATTTTTTTTTTTTTTTTTTTTTGGTGGTTTTATACCTTTATTTGATGTGTCTGACAATCACCAGTTAGTTCTCATCCACCTTGACTGTAGATTTTTGAAAGTGGTAACAGGTACATAGGCAACCAAAATATAGAGTTCGGTGAATCTTCATCTTTATTACTTTTTCTGGATAACCGCACACGGATACTGTATGGGACATGCCTTACGCCTTTGGCCCAGCCAGCTTTGTGGAGCCTGGTATGAATGTGCACTTCTGGAGTCCCCATGTCTTTCATGCCACATTTCCAGATCTGTTTGAGTGCCCGAGGTGCCCGCTTCTTGAAGCCACTCCCTGGATGCACTTGTGAATGTTGATGGTGTATTCCCAGTCACCACCTTGTTGATGGCAGAACGGCCTTTCTTCTTCTCATCACCCCTTTTTTTCTGAGAACCATTCTGCTGGGCCCAAGTTGGAAAAAGCACAAGGGATTGTGATGCCATATTTTTAAAACAATTCACAATCACTTCCTCCTTGACCCTCTTCCATGATTCACTAACCTGGGTGATGGATGCATTTTTTTTTTTCTTTTGTGTAAAACAGAGTCTCACTCTGATGCCTAGGCTAGAGTGCTGTGGCATCAACCTAGTTCACAGCAACTTCAAATTCCTGGGCTCAAGTGACTTCTTGCCTCAGCTTCCCAAGTAGCTGGGCCTACAGCCACCCGCCACCAAGTCTGGCTAATTTTTTTATTTTTAGTAGAGGTGGGGGGGGCTCACTTTGCTCAGGCTAGTCTTGAACTCCTGAGCTTAAGTGATCCTCCTGCCTTAGCCTCCCAGAGTACTAGGCTTGCAGGCATGAGTCACCACATCTGACCAGTGGATGCTTTCTTGATTCTGCCTGTAGGTGTTAAATCATTATCAGCTGACAGCATCCATGATATGCACTCTAAATTCATTAGGACCTTGAAGGGCCTGTTCACAGACACATCAAGAGGGTGCAGTTGGCTTGTTAGCCCCCCCAGGTAACACAGCAAGTTGGGTTTTCGAGTCCACTGTGATTGCTTTTGCATTTTGTGTAACATGGGCTTTGAAGTGATCAAAAACAAGCAAAGCAGTTTTTTAAGTAACTCTCCAGGCTTTCATGACCAGATTTTTGTTAAACCAGATTTTCATGCTTTCTTTATTCATCCACCCTTTTTCATGCACATGGACAATGACTCCACTTGGAATCTTCACTTTTGAAAATGTTTTCCTTTTACAGATGATCATAGGTGCACAACGGGCTAGAACAACAGTGAAATGTGTTGTCTCCTGTCCACTATGTTTAATAGCCACGGTTGTTGCTCCTTTAATATCCACAGTTCTGGGGCAGTGCCTGTGGCTCAAAGGAGTAGGGTGCCAGCCCCATATACCAGAGGTGGTGGGTTCAAACCCGACCCTGGCCAAAAACTATAAAATCAAACAAACAAACAAATCACAGTTTTGTTGGATGGCACATCAAATGTGACTGGGGCCTCACCCTTGGTTATTTGGGATAGCTCAAAGTTGTAAAAGTCTTTCAAAGATTGCTAACATAAGAATGAAATTCCAAAACTTGATTCTCATTGGCTGCTGCAAGTGTGGGGGCAAGTTTTGTTTATGTCCTCATGCTCAAACCTTCTCTCTTCATAAAGTCCAAACTGCCCCTGAGAAATCACCAATGTTTTTCTCTCATGCAATCCTTTTACCCTGTTCTGTTATCATCTCGGGTGAAGTAGAGATCCCAGTTTGATGAGGCTCCAGAATCCAGATCTTCATCTCCTGCTCCACCCCTGGCCGCTTTGGAGGTTTCCCTCGCGTTGCCTTCTGTCTTGGCATCTGAAGAAGCTTCATAAGATGCCTCCACAACCTGATGACACTTTCTGTGGGAGGGGTCCACAGTGTCTGTCGGCGGCTCTGTTGTCTGTAGCATATTTAATAATTGTTAGCTTAAAGCTTGCAGTATACGAAAACCATTTGACATTTTCCAAGGGATTGTCCAACAACTTTTGTAAAAATATCAGCTAGGTTGCTAGATCCCCACCTAGCAAATAGAAGAGAAATAGGTCAGTCTTTTTGTTTTTGTTGGCTATTTATTTATTTATTTATTTTTGAGTCTCAAGTTGTTGCCCTGGATAGAGTGCTGTGGCATCATTGCTCACAGCAACCTCCAATTCTTGGGCACAAGTGATCCTCTCACCTCAGTTTTTCTATTTTTAGTAGAGACAAGGTCTCACTTTTTGCTCAGGCTGGTCTCAAACTCCTGAGCTCAAGCAATCCACCTGCCTCGGCCTCCCAGAGTGCTAGGATTACAGGCGTGAGCCCTCACGCCTGGCCAAAATAGGTCACTCTTCATTGACCAAAACTGTATTTATTGCAAGTGGGTGGTAAGTTCAGCAAAACCAATTACCATATTCTAGGGTATTAGTTTGCATATGGATTTCACTATTGCTTTCTAGAGTTACCACTTTTAATGCGCAGGCACAAATAAAAGAATTATAAAGTTTTATACAGATACAGAATTAGCACTACACATGTATAATGCACATCCTTATTTGTTCCTCAAAAATCTGGACAAAAGGTGTGCATTATACATTGCAAAACACTGTATATTAAGGCCAGTATAGTAAAGGCTGCCGTGTTTAGAAGACTCATTCTATGAGGCCCTTTAATAACGTCTCCCCTATCTTTATGGATTTTTTATTCTTCCCCCATATGATAAGGGCTAGAGTCCTGACCAAAGTGCCATGGAGCTGAGGGGGGCCCAGGACCTGACCAAAATCTGGGTCTTGACCAAGAAAGAAGACAAGGTAGGCATGGATGTCTGCAAGGTCAGCCAAATGTGGCTGCCAGCTCACATCTGTCCTGGGACCCATTAGCACAGATTATCTGATGGGCCAGACAGCTGGCCTTTTGGAATGGGACTTATCTGAGCCTAGATTGCAAACCACACAAAAACTTTTTCTCAATATTTGAATTATAAAGGATAAATAAATCATCCATACTCTCCCTCTGATGCCCTCCAGGGAATTAGAATTAGTTCTCCAGGGCCATTCCCATAGACTGGTGGACTAGAAACAAATGTTACAATCTCCCCTTAGTAAATAAAACTCACATTCTGAGATAACACCATATCCCGTAATGCTGAAACCAGACAACCCCTCCTTGGTCATAATGTATGCCAGACCCACAGAAGCTGCACATTAGTGATGACTATTGGTCTTGCTCCTAAGACCGTCAGCCTGGAGACACCTACCAGCTGTCTCTCCTGTGTCCTGTGACAAGCTGAACACAGGACATTTATTGCTGTTCTTCCTTTGTTATTAGGGATTCTGTTATGTTTCCTAAGCTTGATGCTTGCTTAGCCCATGACCTTGTTGCATTCTGTGCTCTCTGCCGACATGCACATTTCTATATTCCTTGGGCGAAAGAGAAACCTTGTAGATGTTACCATGTCTATGAGTCTGTGACCGTGACCACCGGTACAAGCCCCATTTCCCTCGTGACAAAGATCACTAGACCTCACTAACCCATCAGGTGTTACTCTCTGACAATATCACTGTTAGACCTGCCACTCTGACCTAAGAAATATACCCAGGCATTATTGTCATAAAAACATAACTCATACTATTAAAACATTTTGCATTTCTACCAAGATACTATTAGAGACCACAAAAGTTTCAGATCTATGTTCTTGGCTAATCCCGCCGAAACTTGGTTACAGGCTAGCCCTGCAAGGACTGCTTATACTTCAACTTGCTTTCTTCCTCTTTAACTCTTACAATAAAATGTTTTTGATAAAATTTTTCTCCAAAAGTCTCCTCTACTGTTCAGTTTACTCAAATAATCAAGCTCAAAACTGATATCAGGACATCTGGGGATTAATTGTAATAAAGGCTGTTTTGTTTTGCTTTATTTTAACACTGTCACGACCTAGTTTTGAGGCCCTGGATAGAGCTGTGAGTTTACCTTCTTGAGCAGTTAATGAAGTCCCTTCTGGGGCTCTCACACTCTGGACTACTATGCACCGGCCCTAATCACTCAGGGCCAGGTACCAGACAACTGGGGACAATCCTATGCCCCTGGCTTTATAGTGCAAAATTATTCAAGTTATCCAACCCATAGGGAGCCTGTGAAACCTCTGCTAAGCCCAGAACTTGGGGTAGAAACGCTGTTGACAGCCCCAGCGTGCTGGTAAGTTGTCCTCGGGTACAACTCCCAGTGTGGCCCCGCCTGGCAGTCTGCTCCCCTTTGGAGCTGTAAGTGACAAAGAGTTCTGCCTTTCACCTCCATGAGTGTCTGTGTGTCCACCTTTAAATCTTATAGAACAGCAACTTCTGACTCAGGCCGGGAAGCACTGGGCCTGGGAAGGAAGGTGCTACGGAGCTGACGGGGGCCCAGGACCTGACCAAAATCTGGGTCTTGACCAAAAAGAAGGCAAGGTAGGCATGGATGTCTGCAAGGTCAGCCAATGTGGCTGCCAGCTCACATCTGTCCTCTGCATGTCCTGTGCCAGAACCACTGAATAGGCACCACAGCAGCCAGGAAAGATGGTGGTTCATTCACACCCTCCCTCGTTCACACACTCCCCTTCACTCGCCCATTCACTCCCTCACTCATTCATTCCCTGACTCATTCACACATTCCCTCACTCATGCACTCACTCGTTCACTCATTATTTTCTTACTCATTTATTCATTCATTCACTTATTCCTTCAACTCCTTCTCTTATTCACACCGTCATTCACTAACTCATCCATGCGTCCACTCCCTCATGCACTTGCTCACTCATTCATTCTCTCACCCACACACTCATTCATTCACTCATTCATTCACACACTCATTCATTCATTCACTGACTCATTCACTCATTCTTGAACTCGCTCACTCATTCACTCACTTCTTCTCTCACTCATTCACTCACTTCTTCTCTCACTCATTCACTCATTCATTCACTCCTTCCTTGACTCCCTCACTCATTCACACAGTCACTTACTCATTCACTTATTTATCGGACATGTATGCTGTAGGCCTTAAGGATAAAAAGATGACTAAGATTGTTCTTTCCTCAAAATTTTCCCAGGCTATTTCTGTGAGAAAATATGAGAACAAAGCAATCAACAAAAGAAAGCAGTAAACCGCTCTGAGGCTGAATTTATTCATATGAGTTTAGTAGCAGCTGAAAGCCATGAGATAGTCACAGTGCTACCACTTGCATTATAAGGGCCTTTCTCAAAATTACAGAAATTGGAACCATCTACGTGTGTGGTGTGCAGGTCCAACAGCTAAACACTGCTTGTGACATTTCTCAGGGAAATACTGAATTCAGGCCTCAGAAAACTCTGGTACCAAACTTGTCTGGTGAAATCAGCTGTTTTTCTATCAGTCATACGTAGGCCGATCTCCTCATTCACTGTGGAAATATGCTCCTTACCACTCCCTAACTCAGAGAAAACGAGAGAACCCAGTCTTCAAATGAGTACAGAGGATCTAAATGCATGGGTGGGATGCCTGCCCTCAAGCCGGGTGTTTTCAGGTCATGAGTGCACTTGGCAGTGAATAGCACCAAATCGTGTTGAGAGAGCTGTTTCTTTTTTAATTTTTTAAACAAAGCATTATCTTTCTTTTATTAATTAGTTTAAAACTACAAAGTTACAAATGGGCATATGAGGAAAAAGTAATTTCTTTCCATCTTTGTCCTCCAACCACCCAGCTGCCCTTCTCGGAGGCAATTGTTGCTACCAAGTCCCTGTGCCCATGTCCAAAATATCTCAGGCATCTAGAAGCAGGTGCCAGGATAGCAGATTAGGGAAGTGGGGGGAGGGGAGAGACTGGACAATTCAGTGACTGTTGCTAGGAAAACTGGCCAAGCATATAAAAGATAAGACTGGCTCAGCGCTTGTAGCACAGTGGTTATGGTGCCAGCCACATACCACATACACCGAGGGTGGTGGGTTCGAACTTGGCCTGGGCCAACTAAACAACAGCTAAACAACTGCAACAAAAAAATAACCGTGCGTTGTGGTGGGCGCCTGTAGTCCCAGCTACTTGAGAGGCTGAAGCAAGAGAATCATTTAAGCCCAAGAATTTGAGGTTGCTGTGAGCTGTGATGTCACAGCACTCTACTGAGGGCGACATGGTAAGAGTCTGTCTCAAAAATAAATAAATAAATAAATAAGACTGTACCTCTACTATCTTCTCCATATACAAGCATCAATTCTAAGGTTAAGTCCCAATTGAGAAAAGAAAGCACATGATCTTAGGATAGGGTGAATTTCTTAAAACTTCTGTGTTTAACACACACTATAAGGAAGAAGCCTGATAAATTCTACCCTTATCGCTTGGTATCGTGGGGTTTGGTTCCAGGATCCCCCAAGGGTACCTAAATCCAAGGATGCTTGAATCCCTCAGTTGGCCCCTTGTATCCAAGGATTCCCCATCCACAGATATGGAGGGCCAAGTGTACATTAAAAAAGGAAAGCCAATAAACCCTAATACTTCTGTTCCTCCAAAGATAAGTCACAAAGTGAGAAAAAAAAACTGCAAAGGATAAAACTGTTACCGGACTAGTACATAAAAATATAAAGAACACACATAAATACCACTTCAGATGCCTCAGATTGGCAAAAGGGTAAAGAGCTTGATGAGATCAGGCATTAGAGACATATAGAGAGACAGCTCCCCTCCAGGGAGAGTCACTTCCCACACCTCCTAGGACAGCAGACTGGACTGCAGCTGCCCCACCCTGAGGGCTACCGCCTCATCCTGTTTCTGCTGTTCTTGGGGCATGTCTGGAATGTAACCCTACTATATGGTTTTCATGGTATCTATTTTCAGAGCTCTTTTCTGTATATGACAAATTATGCTGCTTTTCTGTTTAGAATGGTGACAATGTCTCCACTTAAAAAGGGCAGCTGTGGGCATCGCCTGTGGTTCAAGGAATAGGGCACTGGCCCCATATACCAGAGGTGATGGGTTCTAAATTGGCCCCTGCCAAAAACTGAAAGAAAAAAAAAAAAAAAAAGGCAGCTGTTACATAATTGAGTGAGATAACATGTAAAACAGTGAGCATATGGAAACACTCAAACAAAAGGGAGTTGGGATTCAGGTAATTAGTAGCCAGCATTCCCACCCAAACTGGGAGAGCAGAGGACAGATGGAAGGCCATTTTGTGTACTCCAAGAGATCAGGAGAGGGAAAGAGAGTTTGTGTCGGAGCTGGTCCGGGACTAACAGTAGAGCAGGCACATGGCATTGAGGTGTGAGCAGGATTTGGGGAGCAAAGAGGTGAGGAGCAGTTTACCACCCCACCTCCCAGGGCCAGGGCGCAGTGGGCAAAAGCACACAGCCCCTCTGAGCTGTTGGTACCAGGGCAGGAGCTGGAGATAGCCACAGACGGACCTTCCAGGCCTTAAGCCAGCTGCTCAGGACCCCTGAGCCAGGCCTGACCTGAGGGGCTGCTGTGAATGGTCAGCCTGCTGTGTCCGGTACTTCTGAGCTGGGTGGGCCCATCCACCCTCACAGGCCCAAGAGGCCACTTGGAGGGGAAACCCCAGTTCTGGGGCTGGGGGGAAATGAGGCCTGGGGAGGCAGGGGAGGATGCCTCTGGCTGCCACCCTGGCTGTGGCCTGGTCTGTGCATGCCCTGACAGGGTGACGGCAGCTGGTCAGTGGGAGCCATCGGGAAAGGCACGGAAGCAGCGTATCCACCAAGGGCTGGTTTCCACAAGGCCTGATTCACTGGAGTATCCGTGACTTTTATGTGCTCATGAAAAATCTAGAATCCTTTTAATGTGTTTTCCTTCCTAGCACAGCAGGGCTATGACCCTCATAAGAGTTCAAAGTTAGGCAACAGGAACACTCACAGCGTCACCCTTTGGTTTCATTGCAGGCTGGACCTCTGGCTGTGGGGTGGTTGGCTCACGTGGTCTTCTTGTCTACTTTACAAGAGTTTGAGGTGTGGTGGCCCATGGGGTGACCAGAACCGGAACTTCCACTTGGAAGGGGCAGGGACAAAAATAGCCTCAGGGAGGTACCACCTGGCAAGGAGGTGAGGACTCAAAGGTGCCTGTCGAGAACCAGAATGTTCTCCAAGAGAAGCTGCATCCAAACAGGGAAGAAAACTTTCCTCTGAGAGTGAAGGTGTAACAAGGCTCATAGGCATGTGACAGTGAACAGCCCTGGGGACCCTGTGAGCCTCAATCCCTGCTGATACCAACTTCCACATCTCAACGTTTACCTCATGTCGGCACTGCAAGGGCTACTCAACACACACCATCTCCTTCCCTCCACAGATAGCTCTGTGTGTAAGAGAGAGATTGCTATCGCCATTGTATAGACAAGGAAACCCAGGCACCAAGAGGTCTAGTGATTTTACTGAAGTGGAACAGCGCGGAAATAACAGCAGGGAGATGCTAAATCCAGGCCCGAGCTCCCTCTGTAATCTGAGGGCTCTCTGAGGGCTCATGGAATGAATAAACATCTGTTGTATATTCAATTTGGGACCAGAAGGAGGGTGATGGTTGTGAGAAAACAGTGGTATAGCCTGGACCCCAGACTTGGCCATTTTCAGGGAAGGTGATATGCAGAAGAGAAAGCCAGAGGCCAAAGTCAGAACTTCCAGGCACCTAAGTGGTCAATTACTTCTTGTGGGAAGGAAACCTAAGGCACAACTCCAAGGCCTGAGGCAGCCCAAGCAGGCAGAGAGTGTGGAGTGGTCACCAACCAGTGGCCTTCCAGGGAACCTAGGCATGACTCCTGGTCCCAGCCTCAGATGTGCAGCCATCTCTATCCAGCCAAGCTTCTACCCTGCCTCTTTGGGGTCAGGTGAAGGTGGGGAAAAGACAAAGGCTGTCCCCAGAAATGGGAAGCTCTGATGTCTAAGGTTTCCTTCCCCAGTTGCTGTTTCTGCACCAGGCAGGACTTCCGGCGAGGCAGAGTGAAGGGACCAGGCAGGGCAGAGTGAAGGGACCGTGCAGGGCAGAGCGAAGGGACTGTCCAAGGCAGTGGCCGGAGCCCATGTCTACTTTCCCTTAATTGGTTTGCAGTTCCAAGGTCTATGTCCTATGCCCACAGTTTAAGGAAAAAGTGACATCCCTTTCCTTCCCTCGGTCACCCCTTCCCCACCCATAAATCCTACCCCCAGAGTGAGCCGCTGGGAAGCGTGCAGCTACTATTCTTCCAGGGGCCTACTTTTCTCTTATCTGTGCACTCACAAACATAGATTTTCTTACAAGAAAAAACAGGTATTATGCTTTACGTATGAGTCTGTGACTTCCTTTTTTCACCTTTAGAGGATACTCTCCTGGCCATGCAGGGTCAGCAGACAGATGTCTACTGACTTACTTCCATCTCTAGGGTGGTGTCATCCAGCCCCCTGTGGTAAGTGGATTGGACACAAGGCCTTTGTGAGAGTGTCTGTCTTTTCCCACATAAGAAGCAGCCAGTAGGGATGTGAGCAGGTGGGACGAGACTGTTGTATCTCAGAGGACCAGGTAGTGCCAGGATTCAGGGCTCTCTGATTTTGTTTTGTTTTGTTTTGTTTTTTGAGACAGGATTTGTCACCCAGGTTGGAGTACAGTGGTATCATCCTGACTCACTCCAACTACAGATTCCTGGGCTCAAGTGATCCTCCTGCTTCAGCCTCCTGAGTAACTGGGACTATGGGAGTGTGCCACCACACCTGGTTAACTTTTTCTTTTAATGGTAGAAATGGGGTCTTGCTATGTTGCCCAATCTCCTGGCCTCAAGCAATCCCCTTTCCTTAGCCTCCCAAAGTGCTAGGATTACAAGCATGAGCCACCACACCCAGCTCATCTTTCTGAGTTTTTAAGGGGTTTGGAGGAGGTAATGGATCTGAGAAGTGGGTCTGGAAGGTGGTGGGCCATGGAAGAGACGAGTCTAGCAGGTGATGCAGAGGTAACAGGTCTGAATCATCCCCACAATGCAGTGGCGAATTCTGCACAGTTAGGACCGCTCCCCAAACAAGCCAAACTGGTCAGATGAGGGCCAGCCCTCCTCTCCACAGGCTGTGGCCAACACCTGCCCTCTTTGGCCTCTCATTTCCTACACATCTCTGGGGTGCCCCTCCCTGGAAGTTCCTCCTCTGTCATTCAGATGGGGCAGTGGTGAGTCCCTTCCCTCCCTTTCTAGACTTGCCTACTCTGAATCATAGACCTGGGGCAGCCAAGAGCTTTTCCTTCCTCTCCCTTTAGGCCCCACAGCTGTTTGTCATGATAGGAACCAATTTACCCAAAGGATACACATTGTGTCACAGGTTGCTAGTTTAGGAAACCAGTTGAACACAGACCTGTGAGGCCAGAGGGTTCCTCAGCTTTCTAGAAGCCTGTGTGTGTTTTTGTTTTGTCTCTTTCTCCTTCCCTCCCTTTTTTCCACTCTCTCTCCCTGCCTTTCAATAAGCTCTCACAACGTATCCCTTGGGCCAGTACTGGGCACTGAGAGGTGAATCAGCAAGTTCCTACTATGTGCTGCATAAGAACATTCCATCCTTCTTTTGCAGTAAGTTTTTTAATTCTACTTGGTTGCAGTTTTATAGTTTTGCTGTAAATCTTA
Organism: Loris lydekkerianus; assembly: GCA_963574355.1. Taxonomy (NCBI): domain Eukaryota; kingdom Metazoa; phylum Chordata; class Mammalia; order Primates; family Lorisidae; genus Loris; species Loris lydekkerianus. Next base: position 21,177 of record CAUYPK010169643.1, read on the forward strand.
AGCTGTTCCTGGTCCCCAGGTCCCCAGGCCAACTCAAAGACATCTGGCCTATCCTCTTTGCACCCCTGTTATTTTGGATTCTATTCTAAGGACACTGGACCCTCTTCCCTTCCTCTCAAAGATAACTCATGCTGGCCTTGGCAATGGCCTTAACAGCCCACGCTCTGGCATGACCGCAGGTGCAATGGCCCATCTCCACCTCCCCAGCTCCCATGTGCACCTCCCTGTCCAGCCTGGTTTCCTGTGCTCACACAGCTGGGGTGTGGCATGGGGAGAGTGCCTTTGAGACCAGATGAATGGACAAGTCACTACATGGAAATAGCAGCTCAGAGAGGTAATGAGTTAGCCTCTCCCTGAGTTCTCAAGGATAATACACAGAGATGAAAAGAGTTGCCTTGATTTGGAAGAATCAGGGGGCAGTAATACAATGATCTTTTTCTATATTTTCTAAGGGTGGGTGTATTTTTTCCAACAGGAAATAGAAATTCTAAGAGTCTGTAACAGGAGAGTACCTGCTGCCATGGTGAGGAGAGGGGTCACAGTGCTTCCTAACACCCTCTCTGACTCGAAGGCCAAGCAGCTTCTCTAGAAGGGGGGTTCTTGGTCATCCTTGAGAGAGAGTCCACTGTCATGGGGAAGACTTTAGAGGAAACCCCAAGTAGAAGTGGAAGTTTGAGAGTCAAAGGCCTGGGGGCCAAGGTCATTCCGGGATGCATCTGCTAAATTTTGATATTTACTCAACAACTGCTACAGGGCCTAAGAAGACCAGCAAAGGCTCTGTAAGGGATGTTGTAAGTGAAACCTTGAAGAAAGGCGCTTGGCACAGAGTAAGCTGGCCTGGCCTCAGACCGGCTAAGACTGCATTCCGGGAACCCACCAGCCCAACCCTGCTCTGTGTGTCTGATGTCTCAGGAGACTTGGGCTAAATTTCTGGTGCAACTTCCTGGGCAGGTTGTGTGAAGGTTCAGGGTCTGGTTCCCATCTAGGGTAGAGAAAATGGGCTCCAAGCAGGGAGCAGCAGGGACCGCTGCTCTTGGGGATGAACAGGGGGCTTTGAATGGCTAAATTCAATGTGGCTTTTATACCCTTTAGATTTTGCCTGTTTTTCCTGAGCCCAGCCCACCTGTGCCCTTTCAGCTCTGCCCAGGAGCCACCCTAGCCCCCACACAGATGAAAGGCCTTCCTGCCCCCAGGACCCATCAGCTCCATTCCCTTGGCTGGGCACCCTTCTTTTCTCTTCCCTGCACATCTGAGTTCCACTAAGCCCCACAGGACCTCATCACACCCCCCTGCCAGCATCAGTCCCATCCTCCTCTACTTCCAGAACTCGCTGCCCTATGGCTGTTTATATCCGGCTCCCCACGCCCCACGGCCTGCCCCTGCCTCTTACCGCTGATCTCTTCCTGTGTGCTCCCGGCTCTTCAGTGTGTGGTGTAGTCCCCTGGGAGATAGCTAGGGCCTATGCTGCGCCTATGGCAGAAGGGTTCTCTCCCTTCATCTGGTAACCACCTCCCACCTGCCCAAGGACACTCTGGGCTGGGCTACGCTGTGCTGGTGGCTGCTCTTGAGCTCCCTGCATGCACCTTTCAGACTAAACATCATGGCACGTTCATCATGCTGTGTCTGATTGAGAGCTGTCTCCTGTACCTTGTGATAAACTTCAAAAAGGCAGGGATCACATCCCCCTGCTCCAGGGCACCCGCATTGCCCAGAACTTACTGAACTTTGGCTGATGACTGGGGGCTTTATTCAGTTTACTGTTACATCTGCAGGGAAAGCACAGAGCTTCCACCCACAAGGTGCTCAGAAATGGGGCATCACTATGCAGCCTACCGCACTCCAACCTTATAGAACAACTGGTCCATGAGCCACCTGTTATGGTCTGAATATTTGTGCCAGTCCAAATTCATATGCTGAAATCCTAACCCCCAAGGCAATGGTACCAGGAGGAGAGGTCTTCAGGAGGTAATTTGGTCATAAGGGTGGAGCCTCATGAATGGTATTAGCGCCCTAGTAAAAACAGGCCAAAAAGACCCCTCACTTCTGCCATGTGAGGACACACGGACAAGGTGTCATATAGGGTCCATAAAGTGGGTCCTCACCAGGTACCAAATCTTCAGGCACCTCAATCTTGGACTTCTCAGCCACCATAACTGTGAGAAATAAATTTCTGTTGTTTGTAAGCCACACAGTCTATGGGAATTTGTTACAGCAGCTGCACAGACTAGGACCCACCCCTCAGAGTTTGGCCTGCAGTCTCAGGAAAAGTGCCCCGTGCAGGCCCAGCTCACAGAAGGCCCTAGCCAGATGTCTATTAACTTGAGTGTGAAGTCTCCTTTGGATGGAACTCTCCTAGGGAGCAGGGACTGTACCTTCCTGACTCGCACACCTTCCACCCTCCATCCCTGCCCTGAAGGTTTGTGCTCAGAATCTCCAAGCTTGGCGATGACTTTCTCAGATAGTGGCAGAGTACCTTATCTCTCTAGTTCTAGAAAAAACAATCCTAGAAGAGGCTGGGGAGGCAGGGGCCTTCCACTCACTGTTACTGGAGGCAGTGGGTGCACAGTGCTCCCAGGCCCATCAAAGGACCACGGTCTAGCAAGCAATTCCCACTCCTGGCTTTCAAGTTTGTGGGTTTCGTGCAGTACACACAGAGGCAGTGGAAACAGAGTCTACTTTCTAGAGTCAAGAGGTAAGATCGCCCACCATGTGGCCCGAGCTCATTATCCCCCACTGTGAGCCTTTTGAGTGGGTTACACCTATCAGAAAAACCCTGTGAGGTTAAATGAGGTCATATGAACGAAATGCCTATGGCAGTGCTGGGCACTCCGTAGGCCCTCAGTGATGTTGGCTCCCCGCCGTCCTGAAGCCCAGGCAGCAGTGACTGCCTTTCCTCTATCCACCAGTAGGTGCCCTCGCTGCTTTATGTCACCTATGGACGCCACAGCTGGGGTGACTGGTGGACAAATAAAAGCTCTAGGGGCAGGGGCAGGCCCAGGGTAGTCCTCTGAACCAAGTCTTCACCCAGCCTCTCCATCCAGAAATAGGGATGATAACCCCAACTTCCTTCTGTCTCAGTCACAGGAGGAGAGACCCAGAGTCCTGTTCATCTGGCAGAGAAGCCCCAGGGAGCAAGTGCCTAGGGCCACACCTACGATGACCACAAAGACTGGGAGGCTGCAGTGGTCTGCGTGAAGCATGGCATTTCCTGGCAACTGTCCATCTTGAATGCAGTCTTCATCAAGTAATTGCAACTGTGGAAGTGCAGCACCGCTCAGGTTCAAGGCTAAGATACACTACTCAGCACTGTGTGGCCTTGGATAGCTAATTAACCTCTCTGAGCCTCTGTTACCAATTCAGTAAAATGAGAGTCATCTTACCAACCAATAGTAGATGAAAAAAAATTTTTCATCTACTATTATTTGTATGTGACCACTGCCCTAAGAATCTTTCCCCAAACACATCCCAGTCCCTCATTCTCCTGCCTCCCCATTGAATACACACAAGCTGAAGATCACCTCTTCTTCTCTTGGGCTGGCACAGCCACCATGACTTTCCAATTTCTACTTTGTAGACACCCACGGCCACGTTATTAATTTGACAGAAGCCCCAGATCTACACCAGAACAACCCCCTCATTGACACCCACTACACTGCTAGGAAGACTAAGGACATGGCAATGAATTATTATTGGCTGAGTTATTCTTTCATATCCTACTGGAAACTAAGATATGCCTAGGCTTCTGATAAATATGAACCACCTAAGCCATCAGCAAGTGTTCCAGAGTACCTTGGTGAAGCTCTACTGGGAAATGAAGATAGGTGCATCTCTACTCATTAATGCTCTTGATCTTCAGAGTCATTCCACTTCCTCCTCAGGGATCAGGCACAGACAAGGCTATGGTGTTTACTGAGCACCCATGACAAACTGGTCCTCGGTTAGGTGCTGAGGCTATGCTATGGTGGGCAAGGAGATTGGCAGATGGGGGTGGGGGCAGGGGATGCCCTGCAGAGGATAGAATCCGGTCAGGGAGGTGAAAACCAAGCAAAGAAACTCAAGTGAGATGAGGAGGTCACAGAGATAGGGACGAGACCTTTGGACTTGGTCAACTGCCTTCCTAATCCTCTAAAGTCTCTTTAGAGATTGTTTCCATTTACACCTTACCACAGGAGAGCCAGAACTGTTGGGCTTCACTGAGGCACACCAGGGAGATGAGCCTTTACCCCAAATCTGAGGCCAAATGCTTGAAATAGGTAGCAAAACCCAAACCAAACCAACAAAAACCCTCAAGGCCAGGCACCATTTATTAATAGTTTAAATCCCAGCTATGTTACAAACATGCTTTGTGACCTGGAGCAAGTTATTTAACCTCTGCCACTTTCAGTTGCCTTATATTGAAAATGAAAATTGTTTTTAATTTAATATTGCCATTAAATGTTTTTGAATCTCAAATTCAAAGGGGCGAGTTAATCATGTTTTTTGATTTATGATATCTCATCAACATCCATCTATGCCAGGCCTCTCTCTTATTTTATTGATTTATTTCCTTTCATTCCCATTTCCTTCAGCCTCTACCCCTAGGCAAATATTCTATGTTTAATATGTTGGGGTTTTTTTTAATTTGAAAGTGTTTTTTGCAAAATGCATGCAGTTGTTTGCTGAGTTACTTAAATGGTCTTATGTCATAAATCTCATTCTATTTCCTACTTTTTTCACAAAGAGCAATGTTATTTCAGATCTTTTCTGCTATGTAGACCTGACATCCTGGGCCTCTGAATGCTGCATATCATCTTCAAGTATGAACTTTTCCCAGGAAGAGACACCCCTGTTTTGTCCCACTCCTTGTCACCAGATACTGCATTGGCACCTTCATACATGTCCCCTTATAGGCTTGTGTGAAAATTCTTTGAGATCTGCACCCTGGAGCAGAACAGCTAGATCACAAGGTGTATATATACTTTATTGGACCAAGTGATGCCAGATTTTTCTCCAGAATGTCTGCACAGGGTTTTCACACCCCAGCCATTTAGAAGGTGCCCCACATCCCCTACAATTGGAATTATCCAATTGTCTCATTTTTACCAGCCTATCAGATATGTTATATCTCCTTGTCATTTCCGTTTTAATTTTTTTAACTGGCCAGGCAAATAATATTATTAAGAATTGATCATGGGAGACAGAGCAAGATGGCAGAGCAGAAGATCATTCAGCTGCTCTCTCTTAGAATGACTGGGAGAACCCAGCCATACCTGGCACAGGGATCTTACCCAGAGTCATAGCTCAGGGAGCACAAGAAGGAGGTGGTGAGCTGGATACAGTGTACGATCCAGAGCAGTGGAAATCTGATGAATTAGGCACATAATTGCAACTGGTTGGGAGTGGTTGGCCCCCCACAGAGGTATAGGATGAGGTCCAAGAGTGGGTGGACTAGAACAATATATAGCAACCAGCTTTGAATACCAATTGGAGTAGATTTATCATAGGCTTGGTGGCTGGCAAGGCAGCCATAATGAGAAGGCCTCACCAGCCAGGGGCCTGCCACTGTGGGAAGGTTGAGAGAAGGTCTTAGCAGGACCCTAAAGCATGGCCATCTTAAATCTGCCTGCTGGAATCAGAACTCCACTCTTGGGAAAGTCTAAGGGACTCTTGCACCCCAGGGAACTGGAGCCAGTGGTCACTGTGAGACCTACCTCTGAAGGATTCTTATGAGCTTTAAGATCCCAACCCAGTGGAGTCTGAATGCGGAGGAAATAATCCCGCAATCACCAAAGGCAACTAAGTTTGGAATAAGGACCATAGAGGTTGCTGGCTGTGCTGTCTCCTAAAAAAACACAGTGCCACCTGGTGTCATGGTGACACATTGCAACATATTGTCATCGAGAGCAGGGACTTCTGTTTGAAGCAAAGGAGGCAGTGAGAAGGAGAAATTAGGACAAGGAGGTGAATAAGAAGGAAGAACACATGAGGAGGAACCAACAGAAAAATCTGGGCAACATGAAAAACCAAAACAGAGGAACTCCCCCAAGGGACCATGAGGTAGCTACTGCAGAAGACTCCACCTATAAAGAATTAATGGACTTGTCAGAAATGGAATTTAAAGTATGGATGATAAAGACAATAAAATGAATGGACAAGAAAACGGAAAGACAGAACCAAAAGTTGGAGGAGAGATATGTAGAATATAGAAAGGATGTGGCAGAGCTCAAGGAAATGAAGAAGACAATCAGGGAATGTAAAGATGCAGTAGAAAGTATCAATAATAGGTTAGACTATGGAGAAGAATGAACCTCAGAGCTAGACGATAAAGTTTTTGAGCTAACCCAGATAGTTAAAGTGGTAGAAAAAAAGGGAGATAGAAAGCAGAACAGGCACTTAAAAAACTACAAGACTCCATAAAATGTTCAAACACATGAATAACAGATCCCTGAAGAGGAAGAAGATTGCTCCAAATGAAAGGAAACCCTACTGGAGACTATCATAAATGAAAACTTCCCAAGTTTTACTAAAGACCCCAACACACTTATTTCAGATGGATATTGAACCATGGGTCATCTCAAATCAAACAGAGCCCCTCCAAGACATATTGTAACGAACCTTTCCAAAGTCAAGATGAAAGAAAAAATTCTGCAAGCAGCCAGGAGTAAGCACCAACTGACCTACAGAGGCAGAGCCATTGGGGATGACAGCAGACTTTTCAACCGAAACATTCCAAGCCAGAAGAGCATGGTCATCCACCTTCAACATTCTTAAACAACACAATTTTTAGCCTAGAATTCTGTATCCTGCTAAACTATGCTTCACAATTGAGGGAGAAATCAAATCTGTTGCAGATATACAAGCACTGAGGAAATTTGCCACAACAAGACCATCTCTACAGGAAATACTTAGACCTATTCTCAACACTGACCACCACAATGGACCACCAGCAAAGTAAACACCCAGATGCTAAAGGTCAAAACCTAACTCCCACAATGGCAAAAAGGATAAAACAACACATCAGATTTTCACAAAATAAGATAGCTAGATCTCCACCACACTTATCAATTCTCTCAATAATGTCAATGGACTGAATTCATCACTGAAGAGGCACAAGGTGGCTGACTGGATAAAAAAGTATAAGCCATCCATATGCTGTTGCCAGGTGACACACCTAGCCTTGAAGGACAAATCAAGACTCAGGGTTAAAGGATGGAAAACAGTGTTTCAAGCAAATGGAAATGAGAAGAAAGGAAGGGTTGCAATCTTGTATTTAGATACTAGTAGATTTAAAGCAACTAAAGTTAAGAAAGACAAAGATGGACATTTTGTACTGGTCCCCAGAACAATACAATAAGAAGACATTTCAATTTTAAATATTTATGCACCCAACTTAAATGATCCCAGATTTATGAAACAGACCTTGATGGGACTGAGCAATATGATATCCCATTGCCAAACAACAATGACAACTACAATCAAAGAATGGCTGGACCTTGTGGCAGGCACCTGTAGTCCTAGATACTTGAGAAGGTGAGGCAAGAGAATTGCTTAAGCCCAGAAGTTGGAGGTTGTTGTGAGCTGTGATGCCACAACACTCTACCCAGGGCAACAGCTTGAGGGTCCATCTCAAAATAAATAAATAAATAAATAAATAAATAAATAAATAAATAAATAAATAAATAAATAAATACATAAATAAAATCCAGCATCCTTTTCTAGTTAGAACACTTAAGAATATAGGCATAGGTGGTGGCACATTTCTGAATCTGATCTAAGTCATCTACAACAAACCCACAGCTAACATTATACTGAATGAGTAAAAACTGAAAGCTTTTCCACTTAGAACTGGAACCAGACAAGGTTGTCCTCTATTGCCACTACTACTGAACATAGTGCTGGAAGTTCTAGCCAATACAATCAGACAAGAGAAGGAAATGAAGGTCAAACTCTCGCTCTTTGCCAACAATATGATCTTATCCTTAGAAAACCCCGAACACTCAACCACAAGACTTCTGGAAGTGAAGTGATCAAAAAATACAGCAAGGTCTCAGGATATAAAATCAACATCCATAAATCAGTAGTCTTTGTATATGCCAATAACAGCCAACATGAGAAGCTAATCGAGGACACATTTCCTTTTAGTAGCTTCAAAAAAAAAGAAAGAAAGAAAGAAATGCCTAGGAATAGACATAACAAAAGAAATAAAGGACCTCTACAGAGAAAATTATGAAACCCTAAGAAAAGAAATAGCAGAAGACATTAACAAATGGAAGAACATACCATGCTCATGGCTGGGAAGAATCAACATTGTGAAAATGTCTATGCTACCCAAACTAATCTGCAGATTCAACGCAATCCCCATTATAATAAAATCATCATACTTTCAAGATTTGGAAAAAAATAATTCTTCATTTTGTATGGAACCAGAAATAACCTCGTATAGCCAAGGCAATTCTTAATAATAGAAACAAAGCCAGAGGCATCACCCAATCAGACTTTAGGTATACTACAAAGCCATAGTGATCAAAACAGCATGGTATTGGCACAAAAATGGAGACATAGACATTTGGAACTGAATAGAAAACCATGAGATGAAACTAACTTCTTACAGCCACCTGATCTTTGATAAACCAAACAAGAACATACTCTGGGGGAAAGAATCCCTGTTTAATAAATGGTGTTGGGAGAACTGGATCACCACATGTAAATGACTGATATTGGACCCGCACCTCTCACCACTTCCAAAAGTTGATTCAAGATTGATAAAAGATTTAAATCGAAGGCATGAAACAATAAAAATCCTTGAAGAAAGTAAAGTGTAGGGAAAACACTTCAAGATATCAGCCTGGGGAAAGATTTTATGAAGAAGACTTCTGTAGCAATTGCAACAACAACAACAATAAATAAGTGGGACTTAATTAAATTAAAAATCTTCTGTACAGCTAAGGAGATGACAACTAAAAAAAACAGACAACCTTCAGAATGGGAAAATATATTTGCATGCTATGAATCGGACAAAAGCTTGATAAATAGGATCTATAGAGAACTCAAATTAATCAACCAAAAAGACCCAACAATCCCATATATCACTGGTCAAGAGAGAGGCATAGAACCTTCTCTAAAGAAGACAGACAAATGGCTAACATATGAAAAAATGCTCATCATCCCTAATCATCAGAGAAATGCAAATCAAAACTATCCTGAGATAATAATATACCCAGAGAAAATAGTCCACATCACAAAGTTTCAAAGCTGTAGATCATCTCAAAGCTGGATGTGGAGAGAAAGGAACACTTTTATACTGCTGGTGGGACTGCAAACCAATACAACCTTTTTGGAAGAAAGTATAGAGAATCCTCAAAGAACTCAAATTAGACCTCCCATTTGATCCTACAATCACATTTCTAGGCATTTACCTAGAAGAAAAAAAAAATCCTTTTAATCATAGGACATTTGCACTAGACTGTTTATCTCAGCTCAATTTACAATTTCCAAAGTGTGGAAACAGCCTAAATGCCCACCAACCCAGGAATATACCCAAGCTGTGGTATATGTATGCCATGGAATACTATTCAGCCACTAAAAAGATGGAGACTTCACATCTTTCGTATTAACCTGGATGGAAGTTGGAACACATTCCTATTAGTAAAGCATCACAAGAATGGAGAAGCAAGAATCCAATGTATTCCATTCTAATATGAAGGCAGTAGATGAGCTAATACAGGGGGCAGATAGGAGAATGAGCAAGTGGGGAGATGGGAGGAGGAAGACGGATGGGGGGTCATGGTGTATGCCACACCTCTTGAAGGCCAGACACAATTATAAGATGGACATTATCTAACAAATGCAATCAATGTAACCTAATTCTTTGTACCCTCAAGGAATCCCAAACCAAAAAAAAAAAAAAAAAAGATTTAGGAAAATACAAAAAAATTTAAAAATAAAAAGGTAAAGTAATTTTTTTAAAAAAGAATTGATAGAAACTTCATGTTTTCTAACTAATATATACCACTAGAAAAATTTCCAGGCAGCTTTAGCTGGATTTGCTTGAGGCCACCTCAGCCTCTGTCAGCTGTGGTTTTCTGTGGCCACCTTGCTTTCAGCACTGTTACTACCACTGTCTCCTCAGGAGGAGGAAGATGTCTTCCCAGCGGCCCCTGGCTCCAGCTGTAAGATGCTCAAGGTGGATGAGGATCTAGGGGAGGGCCCCTGACAATCACACAGCCCACTGTGTCCAAGAGATCTTGCTCTGGGGGCCAGGGGAAGGTGCTTACACAAAGGCATTGCAATGCAGGCCACGAGGGCTCAAACCTCACCCAGGCCCAGTGGAATTTTCTCACTTGAAATGCCTGGTCTCTTCCCATAAGCAGTTAGAATGGGGAGCTCATGGAAGTGGATTTTTGCTTTTAAAAATTATGTCCGGGAACATACTTCTATCCACAGTGGCTGGGAAGGAAGAGTTGCTGTGCAGAGGGAAGGGGTGAGGGCGCCACAGGAGCGAGGGGAGCCCCTTGCCCTGCTAGTAGCATCTGGGGGTGAAGCCAGAAAAGCCCTGGGGAGTCTGAGCTGGAGGCTGAGGGGCCATTTTCTTTCTCGGCATGACAGAATCTGAACTGGGGCAGATTTTAGGCTTTTGTAAACATAGGAGAAAACTTGGCAATAATACTATTAATACTAAACTAAAATAAACAAGCAACTACTGGAATGTGACATTTATTTTAAGACAAAGGCAAACAGAATGAAGAAATAATGGTATAGAAACAAACGAAAAAACAGGCGGTCAAAAGACATGGGGGGATAGGGGTCGTCCCATCCACGCAAGTGTCAGGATTCTCGCTGGTACAGAAGGAGATAAATCTCTGGTAAAGCCCCTTCCTTTCCCATGGATTCAGTGCAGACCCACCCTAGCATCGCCATCACACGAGGCTGTCACCGCTGCCTAACTTCAGGCACGAACGCAGCACCCGCCCCTCCCCGACCCGCACCAGACAGCGCTCTCCCCTCCCGCCCCAGACGCGTTGTGCCCAGATCACAGTTGGAGGAAGATGGGGAGAAAAGTGCCTGTGGCCAGAGCCCGGCTCAGTTCAGCCTGTGGTGGCGGTCAGGACTAAAAGCCTGGACGCAGAAGTCGTGCACATTAACGCACCCAGCAGAAAGTGAGGGAGACCCAACCTAAGAGTTAAACAATGGTGACCCGAGGGTGCCACCGTGGGTGGGTTGGGGCCAGCTACTGACGGTTATCTTTCTTAAGGGATGGCGATCACCCGCGAAGCGTGCAAAGCAGAAGCACCGCGCCCAAGTCTTTGCCCTGCTTCCCGAAGAAGGTGGTATTCTGGGGTCGGACGCAGGAGTCAGCCCCTGTGAGCAGCTCTGGACGCCCCCAGTGCACCCTCAGTTCGGTTCTGGGTGGCGCCGGCGGCTCTCGCTCCGGTCCCCTGGGGCTGGGGCGGGGCGGCCTGAGACCAGGGCTCCTCCCTCTTCTGCCCCCAGCTCCCCTGCTCTTAACCCGCGCGCGGGGACACCCAGGCCACTGGGCTCCGCGGAGCAATCCAGAGGTCAGCGCCGATTCCGAGCCGCGTGCGTCCCGTCCCCAGGCCGACGCCAGCACGCCTCCATGGCCCCGGCAGCGGCGTCGGGTGGCAGCTCCCTGCCCAGTGGCTTCTCGGTCTTCTCCACCTTCCCCGACTTGCTCTTCGTCTTTGAGTTTGTGAGTGGCTCTTGCGCCTCGCGCCCAGGCTGGGGAAGGGATGAGATGGGCTTAACAGCGCTCGCTGTCGGGGGACTCCGCACGGCTGTCCCTGCTGGATCTGCCAGCCGCGCTAGTCCTGGGAGGGTCGGGGTGGCGGGGACAGGGTGAAGGGCTGCAACCAGAAAGTCCCCTCCTACCTTCCGGACGGTTGTCCCCTTCTAGACCAACAAGGTGGGGGAACAGTCTCCAGAACTGCGATAGAAAACCAAATTCTCACCCTGGTCAGATGATGGAAGTGGGCCAGGCAGGGTCCATTCTTTGTGCGCTGGTTCCGAAGCTGCGCGCAGGACCCGCTTCGCACCCGCGGGGCGGAGGAAGCTCGTCGCCGCGCGCTCTGCACCTGCCAGAGAGCAATGTTCTTATAGAAGTGCCCCCGCTTTTCTGGGAAGAGAACTTCGTTTTAGGAAAAAAAAAAAAAAAAAAAAATCAGCAAGAGAAGCCTTAGTTTTTGACAGCCCAGGTTTGGTGACTGAACGGAAACTGGATTAGTCTCTTCTGGCCTTTTAATGTTCTAAACAGTGAACCTATTTGTAACAAATTTGATCTGGAAATAAGGAAATAGAGGCCCTAGTTTGCTCCACCGCAGTAATTCTGCCCTGTATGGAGAGTGGGGGATGGCGAGGACTGACTAGAGCCGTGGGCGTCCCTTGGCTGACCTTGAGCTGTCCGGAGGCCTCTGCACCTGCAGTCGCGCCTTGCGCCCCTGCCTGGTGCTGTGGGAAAGCGCTACCTACTGTGGGTTTTTGATAAAGTGCTCACTGTGTCCCCAGGCTTCAGACCTTCCTCTGCAGCAACTCCCCAGAGGCCTGGGAGGAGTGTGCTTTATTTTATTTACTCTGCGGGTGTGGTGCGTGCAGTCCCAGGAATATCTTTTCCTGTGCTCCCACCGCAGAAACAGAGAGAGTTGGTTTGGAAAGCAAATGCTGGAACCTGAATGTTCCTATCACCTGATTGGAGGGGGAAGGGTGTGAACAGAAAAGGGAGCAGGCTCTACCATCCATGAAGGACTTGGGGGAACGTGCAAAAAGAACCAAGGCTCCTGGTAACAGGGGTGTCACTGAACTTGGGGTGAGAGTTGGGGTGCGCCCAATTCAGGGTGTATCCAGTGACTTGGTGATGGCCACAGTCCAAGAAATGACTTTTAGAAAAACCCCTATACACCGCTGAGCCCAGATCCACCATGTATAGACAGGCACGGAGGCCCAGGGTGGGGAGGGGTCTTTCCCAAGGGCAGCCTGCTTTCCAGTCTCTCCAGGTTCCTTCCATGTTCCAGGTTACCAGGCAAAAAGGTGGAACTGTGACCGCTGAGTGCGTGTGACACACGTACACGGCAGATGCAGGACCCTTCCCGGGGCTGGCTCGTACCCTAGAGCACTCACTAGATTGTTCTTTCCACCAAAGTTTCATCACGGTGCTTCTCTTTATCATCTATTAGCCCATGTTTGCCCAAGGCTGCATTTCCAAAAAACGATTATAAAGCATCCACTGCCTGGGAATGAGTAATGGGTGGCTCCTTCAGAGCTTTACAAAGAGGTATTTCCAAAGGCAGTTTCGTGACCAAAGAGATGATGTCTTACTCAAGAGATGTGATGGGGCAGAGAGGTTTTGAAGCAACAAAGTTCTTAGTGTCTTTTAAATTGTCCTGAGTGACTTACCCTGACTTTGTAACTGTTTGGGGAGCATTATAACAAGATTCACGATAGTGTGTTAGTTGGGCTTTGTGCTTCTGCAGAAGACTCACACACCTCCTTCATCTGGCCCTCAAGAGAGCTGGGCTAAAGTGGTGCAGGTGGGTGGGCCTGGCTTCACAGAAGGGACAGCCACTCAGGCTCTCTCTGCCTCCTGTTAGTGGTTTAGGCTAGGGGGAGGAGTGCCCTGGAGCGTAGGAACAGCCCAACCAAGCAGGGTGATCTGATTTGCAGAGGAAGGGACAGGAAGCTCCCACCTAACCCACCAACCCCACGGAGAGAGGTGGGGTGTGGGAAACCTCCAAAACACCAATTAGTGGAAACTTATTCTTTCAGTGTGGTTTTGTGACCTTCAGTATTAGAAGCTTCCTAAAGAAATAATTCTCCCTTGCACAGAACACTACCCTCTCAGCTGTCTTAGAAGTTGTTTCTCCTCCATCTCAGCTCTGTTCCCGAGTCCCATTTCCCCACTCCCTGAGAGGCCCAAATGCAAACAGATTGTCTCCCCTGGATCTCTTCCTTGCCCCCCAGATAGGTGTGGGCTCACAGGGCACCTGGGAGAAAAGAGGAGAAAGCTGACCCCAAGCCTTCAAGTTTTCCTGTGCATGGATTATAAATACAAAGCTGAGATTTGATATATGGAGGGAGTAGAGAATAAAAAGGCTGGAGGAGGCACTGGCCATCCTAGGAGGGTTTTCCTTTTTGCCTGAGAAGTTGATAGGTACATTATTTTATTTTATTTTAGTTACAGATTAATATGAGGGCCCCAATAATTAGGTTGCATTGTTTGCATTTGTAGGTGAAGTCCAAGATGTAGTGGAGCCCTTCACCCAGGAGGTGTGCCATACACCCCTTACACTGTGCTCCTTAGGTGAGAGCTTACCAATCCCCCTCCTCCAGGCCCCTCCCCCCTTGAATTTAACTGTGTTTTGCCCTCCTGTGGGTGGGTAGTTGTTCAGCTACTGGTTTCATATTAGTATTGAGTACATGGGATATTTGCCTTTTCTTGTGATACTTTATTAAGGAGAATGTTCTTCAACTCCATTCAGGTTAATACAAAAGATGTAAAGTCTCCATCTTTTTATGGCTGAATAGTGTTCCACGGTATACATATATCACAGCTTATTAATCTATTCATGTGTTGATTCCACATCTTGCCAATTGTGAATTGACCTGCGATAAACATTCTAGTGAAAATGTCCTTATGGTAAAGTGATATTTTTCTCTTCTGAGTAGATACCTAGTAATGGGATTTCGGGATCAAATGGAAGGTCTACTTACAGTTCTTTGAGGAGTGTCCCCTGGGAGGATTTTTTTTAAATTAAGGAATATTAAAGCTCAGTAACAAAAAGACAACCCAATTAGAAAATGGACAAAGGACTTGAACAGACCTTTCTCCAATGAAGATATACAAATGGCCAATAAGCACATGAAAAGATGCTCAACATCATTAGTCATTAGGAAAATTAAAATAAAACCAAAAAAGATACCACCCATTAGGAAGGTTATCATTAAAAAAAAAAAAAAAAAAATGGAAAAGAACAGGTTTTGTTCAGGATGTGGAGAAATTGGAACCCTTGTATGTTACTAGTGAGAATGTGATAGTTACTCAAAGGATTACCCTATGAGCCAGCAATTCCACTCCTAGGAATATAATCAAAGGATTTAAAGCAGGGACTCAAGTACATGAACATACATGTTCAGAGCAGCAATAAGCAACCGATGGAAATAGCCCAAAAGTCCTTCAACAGGAACTAAACAATGAAGTACTGATATATGCCACAAAGTTGATAAACCTTGAAAACACTATGTTACGTGAAAGAAGCCAGGCACAAAATTTATTTACATAAAATATCCAGAATACATACATCTGTAGAGACAGAACACAAACTGGTGGTTTTCCAAGGTTTGGGGGTGTGGGGAAATGAGGAGTAATTGCTTAGTTGATATGGGGTTTCCTTTTGAGGTAATGAAAATGAACTTAGATAGAGGTGGTGGTCGCACAACACCATGAATGTACTAAATGTTACTGATTTCGTTAATTTAAAAGTGGTTGGTTTTATAATTTTTAAATTTTCCCTCAATTAAAAAAACCTAAGAAATATTGCAATTACTTTAGAAGACCAAATAATGCTTTAATAGGCATCCACATAATTATTGCCCAACTTTGTCCAATCTTAATATTTTACCTTATTTGCTTTTTAGTAAGGAATTAGGCCTTGTCAGTTGACAACTGAAGCCCCCTGGACATCATTCCTTTATTTTATTCTCCTCCCCACTCCATCCTTAGGCTGAATGTGGTGTCCATCGCTCCCAAGCACAATTTGGGCTTTTCAGGCACACATCACTCTGAAATCCATATGGCGTTATTTTACAGGGTTTTGCACTTTCTGAAAATAGTGTCATGCTGGTCACATTCTTCTGCAACATGCTTTCCAGGCACCCCTATGTTTTGAGATTTATACATGCTGACATTGTTTATCCATTCTCTGTTAATAGACATTTTGGCTATTTCCAATTTGTTACCTTTAGATATTACAGATGGCATTTCCCAGAATGTTCTCCTATTTGCCTCTGTAGTTAACATGTTGGAATTTTCTTCCAGAAATGCATAGAGGATTTGACTTGATGGGTCATAGGGATATATACTTTCATTTTGCCAGAAGTTACCACATTGCTGTCCAATTTTCCCACCCCAGGAGTGGATTAACTAAGAAGCTGAGGAAGTTTAATTAAATTCAAGACCTCTCACTTGGTCCCATCCAGGGCCCTGCCAAAATTTATATTCTTTTGTAAAGAAGGTCCCCAAATTATATAAGCTTCAGGCTAACGCGGACCTTCCCTGCTCCCATCAGCAGCTTATGAAAGTCCCCATTGTTCCTCTTCACTTGGTAGCGTCAGACTTTATAATTTTCTCTTAGTCCAATGGGTGTGAAAAGCGTGACTATTTTTTAAATCAGTAGCCCAACAAGTTGTCGATGACTCACAGGTCAGATTCTCATGCCTGACCTCCCAATAGCCTGAGGGGTACACATGTGCTAGGCTAACTGGGTGGAACCCCCTGCACTTCTCTGGCAGGGGGACTGCTCACTGGAGCAGGTAAGGGTGGCAGCTCAGGGTGGGGCATGGTAACCTCACTTTGGGCCAGCACCCCTGTCCCGGAGCTCCTGACCTCTAAAGCTGCAGGGTCCTCACAGGAAGAGGAAGGCCGCCCAAGTAGGCCTGCACCTCCACCTTTCTGTGAAGCTGTGCTGCACCCTTACATAGGGTGCACCCCTAGGTAAGCCCGGGCTAAAATATCCAACGCCATCCTTTCCCACAATAACTCAACCTAGGGCTTTGCTTCTGACCTGTTCCTCTGCAAAAAGTACCCACCCAGTGAGGGGCTTTCCTTTCAGATCCAGCCTCCGTCTCCTGCTCCTCCTCCTCTCTTCTAAGCCAGGGGCTTCATGACACTCGGCCACAGGAACAGGAGAGTCACAGTGAATGTTTTCTGTCTCAGCTGTGGCCACGGCCAGCAGGACTACTTTCCCCCCCTTATCAGAACTTGTGAAGGAAGTGCCTGAAGACAAGTGATGAGATTAAGGGCTCCCTCCTCCCAGCCTGTAAAGGAGGTGGCGTGGGCCCTTTGGAGATAGTCTACTGTGCTGCCCAGGCTAAAGTGCAGTGGTATAAGCCTCGCTTACAGCAACCTCAAACTCCTGGGTTCAAACACTCCTGTCTCAGCCACTACAGGTGGCTATCACAATGCCTGACTAATTTTTTTCTGTTTTTAATAGAGACAGGGTCTTATTCTTGCTCAGGCTGGTCTCAAACTCCTGAGCTCAAGGCATCTGCCCACCTCAGCCTACCAGAGGGCTAGAATTACAAGCCTGAGACACCATACCCAGCCAAGAGATAATTTCTTGGACAAGAGTGCGCTAGGAATGCCACCCACTCTCCAGGAGCAGACTCCTCCACTGTGCCTCAGGAGCATTGGGGGGGGGGGGGGGAGCAAAGAAGAGTAGTGTCATATTTGGGGTGAAGTGGGGTGGGGCCCACCTGAAATTGGTTTGCAGTTTTGACTCTTACCGTAAACTGGACATGGTAATTATTAAAAGGGCATCTTTCTGTGACCCAAAGTGACTATACTTCTTATTATTTAAGAATAACCAGACAAATCCTGGGACCTGCCCTAGGGTTTTACCTGGCCAGGGAAGGGCTGGCCCCACAGAGCTAGGATTGAGCTGAAGGATGATAAAGCACTTTTGTGTTGGGTGGTCTACATTCTGGCTACATTGAGAAGGGAGTGTGAGAACGCCTAGGAGACAAGAGATGTGGAATCATGGAAACCTGATTTTCAGAGGTGGGCGGAAACTGAGGCTCAGAAAGGGTGTGGCTTGCCCAGGTCTCTAGGTCTCTAGGGGCCCAACAGCATTTCTTGAGGTGATAGCAGGTCACATCTGTGCTCCTGCATTCACCTAAACTCCTCACTGAAAGTTTGCTTGTAACAGAAGGGATCCTGAGCAGACAGTCCTGCCTACCTGGCAGCCCTGGATGAGGCTTGGGACCGTCCCTTCCCCTCGCAGAACCAAGGGGCCACTGAGAGCCACTGGGGAGCTCCCTCTCCTTGGGCCTTCTTGTCAAAAACACATCTTGCAGGTTCTGAGTCACTAGGGCCAGGGAAAGGCCAAGAATCTGCATTTGATAAGCACTGTACACCCTCCGCTGATCAGTGAGAGCTGGTGTGGTCATCTGCAGGTCCAGCCATCCCCTTGACGTTTTCATAGGGGGCAGAAGAGTGGGAATAGGTCTCACTAAGAGGCTGGGACAAGGAGCCAGGTGCTCTGAGATTCTCATGGGTTCAGGCTAGAGACCTCTGCTGTCCTTGGGAAAATTTCTCTGCTGCCCCAGCCAGGAGCTTCCCCAGCAGTTGCCAGAAGAGTGGGGTTGGTCCTCCTCAGCCAGCGTTGAACAGTGAGTGCTCTCTGCTCCTGGCCCTGTCCCCTCTCTGCAGCTATTTAGAGCGGAGTATTGCCTGGTACTTCTGGGTTTTTCTCCTTTCCTCCTCTCTTAAGGGAGGAGAAATGTTTCAGATAGAGGTCTCTCAGGGGGTTGATAAAGTTGAGAAGTGACTTTTCTAGTTTTTCAAGCACTAGAGGCAGCTTTGATCAGGAGGCAATGACTTGGAGCTGTCTTCTGGAAGCTGCTAAGTGTGGTGATGGGGCTCAGCTCCACAGGGTCAAACATGTGTCATCACAACCGAGCAGTACTTAAAAAAATTGCCTTTGAGCTTCTCATGAGTCACTCACCCATCTACTTGATAGGAATGGGGGAATGCCCGCATCCTTTCAGGAGCGAGGAGGTGGAACTCACACTCAGGGTGCCAGGGACAGATGCTGACTATTTGCACCTGCACCGGCCAGGCCAGCCAGCCAGTGAGAGAGCACATTGTGCCACTGGTCCAGGCCAGTTGTGTGCAGACTTATGAGTGGCTGTCTTTGCTCTGAGCCCAGGACACAGTCCCTGAGAGAAAAGGCTGGAGGAGGGGACTGGGCCATCTGAGGTCTGCCTTGCCCTGGGATGGGACCAGGCAGTCTGGAACTAGATGGGGCAAGAGGCTGACTCCTCAGATTCAGCACTGAGTCCCCAGATTTCTAGCACAGGGATCTGGTTCCAGGGCGGTCCAGTCTCAGTCCCTGGATACGGTGCTTTGGACTACTAGTCACCAGGGGTAGGTACTGATAGGCTATCCCAGCAAGTGTTCCCTTCTGGTGCTGATGAATGTAAGGTCAGTGGGTATCAGCCCCCTTCATCCTTGAAGTGGGAACGCCATGGGGTGTGTGGCCAACTCCTTCTCACAGGGTTCAGATCGTTCCCGGGAGCATGGAACATGGAGCAGGTCCCTGCTGGCCTCTAATCCTGGGGGCTCCAAATTGCTTTCTACACTCTGGTGGGAAGGTTTGGCTTCCATTTGGCTCCTGGCTGGGCACCAGCAGCCTAACTATTTCCTAGGGTAATGAATGTACCTGCGTTCTGCGGCTTCTCTGCCACACTTCACCCCAGGCTATCTGCCACTCCGCCTCTCTCATAGCTAATGTTCTACCTGGCTGAATCAAAACAACCCCAGTGTGGAATCATTTTAATGCCCCCAAGGCCCTGGGGCCTGAGAAAAATATGTCAGAAATTTAAAGGAAAGCCTTATTAATACAGGACTCTCCCCCACCTCCCATTCAAGGCTGGACAGGAGACCCTAGTTTTCCTAGGTTTGGGCAAGTTCATGAAGGGAACACCCTGACCTTTTGCCCTGAGCTGGAGGGACTGCATTCATTCCTTTGTCAATAACACTCATTAACATTGAAACGTGTTTCTATTTGCCAAATGTAATTCTGGCCAAATGTAATTCTCAAGACCTAATACCTCTAGATAAAAGACCCCACCTAGAGACTCCCCAGTTAGTTTAGTTCTTTCTCCTTTCCAGAAGCTCTGGTGCTTTTTACTTCATTTATATTTCTTTCTAACTTCTAATAAAAATCCTATCTTACCAAAACATATCGGTGTACATCAGTGGAAGGAGGCAGGCCCGGGGCTCCCCAGCCAGTTTCAGCTGCCTGAAATTCCAGGCCAGAACCCCAGATTCCTGTGAGAATGAAGGGAGGGGAAAGGGGCCCGGGAAGAGGAGTGAAATCCTAGCTCCAACTTCCAAAGGGGTGGGCACTCGAGGGGCAGGGCAAATGGGGAAGGACAAGAGATGACATCCCCCAGCCCGCTAGTGAGGGGCAGGGTCATAGTGGGCAGAGGGGGGCAGGAACTGCAGGCCTGTGTACATGGAAGAAGGAGTGACATCCTTCCACGTCCGTTTGATCTTTGGCTTGTGTATGGGTTGTGATCACAAACACTGCCATTCTTTTCCTCTGAAGGAACAGAGCCTATTGAGAGTCTGGCCCTGTGGAGGCAGGGCAGGGAGAAGGCCCCTCCAAGTCACCTCCTTTGCAGCTGTCTTCTTGTCCAGAACCACAGGCTCCCATCTCAGCATGAAGACAAATGGACCGTCCTCCCCTCTTCCCCATTTTGATATTCTCATGGCCGTTTCCAAAGCCCATGCTAGGCACAGGGGTGGAGGGGGATTTCATGGTAAACTGCTGATGGGACACCATGGGTAGCTGCCACACCCATGGAAGCCCAGACCTGGTCTCGGAGTCAAACTGGCTTGTCAGAGCTGGCACCCAGCAGCTGAGGGAATGTGGGCAGGTGATGGTGCCTCAGTAAAATGGGAATGTAATAGCACCTACCTCAAGGATTGCTGTGAGGATTAATTAAGTGCAATACACAAAAAGTTCTTAAAACAATACTGTCCACGTAGGTACTGTTCAATAGCTGTTAGAAGCAGTTTTTATTAATTTACCGGTTCTGAGATCAATTGGCTTTTCTGTGCCAATGAAGGGCATACACAGGAAGGGGTTCTAAGACCCATCCGTTACCACCTTCTCCTTAGGTGGCCTCTGTACCATCCTCAGGACAGGAGGTGCTACACAGGAGGTGAGCGATGTTTGAGATTGGGTGCACTGTTGAGGGCACAGCTGGCTTGTCCCTGCCACTACTGAGTCCTGCATAATCACCACCATCTTGGGGCCTTACCTGAGGGGCAGAAGTCAGTGTGTCCTCCGCTAGTAGCTGCCACTGGCCAGAGGGTGTGGTGGCAGCCCTGCCCTGCCTTCTACCCCGGGAGCAGGGTGGTTCTCACCCAGCCAGGCTAGTGCCAGGACAGGTTGGGAAAGGTTTTTGGATTCTTAATGTGACACAAATTGTTGCATCTGCCTGCAGGCATAGACACCAATTACCATGAGCCTGGATTTAACCTTTCAGAACTGATTTGTCATCTGTGTTGGTATATCTACTGTCTGGAAGGGCATTGGTTCAGGGTGGGGTCAGCCTCTGGCACAAAAGTGTTCCCTCACCTCGCCCAGCCTCTATCCTGCCCAGCAGTTGTGCGGTGGGCTGGGCACAGCTGGATTTAACCGGCCTGGTAGAGAGGGAACTACCCAGCTTGTGGGGCTTAGGACTCTTTCTAAGACCAGCCACAGACCTTTTTCATTTCATTTGTAGTGAGGTGCATGGGAATGCTGCTTTCCTGGATATGTCCCCATGGGCTGGGGTTTCCTCATCACCTCCACCTAGAAGGCCACCCTGATAGCATCCTTTCTGGCACTGAGCACACGTCTTGCAGACCCTTGCTTCTTGTTTGTCTCATGCCTGCAGCCCGAGTCTGCCCATGTCCCTGGCATAGACCAGGTACTCTGGAACATTTGTTCTCAGAAAAAGAGCTAGTGTCACATCTCCCACCTGGGTTACATTTATGAATCACAAGATGAATTCTTGACCTCAATGACAGACAGAGGCTGAACCTGACAGTGACCACTGAGTCCCAAGAGACCCTGGGGATTCCCTAAGAGACACACCGGGCCCTGGGTGGGTGGCTTCTTCCATCTCTTGCAGGCATACACCTGTTTTGTTTGTTCACTCACATTACTAACCTTCTTGGTGACTCCCATCAATACTTTTTGTCTTTCTTGCATTTAAGCCACTCCTGCCTGGTCTGGCATTTCCACATATTATGTCTTTTTACAGGTGGCTTACCTGGTATTTTTCTCAGAACCTCCTGGTTTCTGTTTATCTTGCTGAGTAAGGCCAGTGGCTACAGGTGTGGTAGGTGAAACTTTCCATTCAAATGAGGACATGCCTGTCAGAAAGCCCCAGATCTGTGCACCTGAGAGGAGCTTTCATTAATTTAGGAACTAGGGGCTGTCCTCTATTTAGTGAGGGGGTGTGTATTAAGTCAGCAGTCACTTCATTGTGCTGGTGGCAGGTGCGGTGGGAGAGAAACCCCGAGTGGGGGGCTCTTCCCACTCCATATCACCTTGGGACTATCAATAAGGTCCTGAACTCAGCTCTCATCTCTTTGAATCCCAAATCTTTATCCTCTCTTCACAGAGAGACCCAAGGCCCCCTGAGTCCTGGTTTTGCCTTCAGATTAGATCAGGGGACACTGTATAAGCCTACCTGGGGAGGATTGATGGCCTGATAGGTCCACCTGGGAGTAAGAAACCTGCTGAAGAAAGAGTCAGGAGGGGATCACAACTGGTGTGGATAAACTGAGTCAGGTGGCAGGTACCACACCACTCCTGTGTTCGCCCAGGAAGTAGCCCCAAAGTTCTGACTCCCAATAAGCTACCTTTTCAGCTGGCAGAGGGGGAGACTCTCCATACAGATACTTCTCACCCCTTCTCCTGACTTCTTTCCATGGGGTCAGATGGGGATCCTGTGCAAACTACCGCACACTGTCCCTGTACTGTGTGACATTTTTAGCCGGTCACCTTGCTGATACTATCTCCAGGGCCTGAATCCTCCCTTGGTGGACCCAGAACTGCTCCAGTGGGGTTTGGCCGTAGGGTGGCAGAAGGGAGGAGAGGCAGGGGTGGCTCTGTGCATTGGGGTATGTCTTGGAATAAGATCTGTCCAGCTCTGAGCAGTTGCCTGTTACAAGCATGAATGAATGAATGAATGAATGAGTGAGCCATGGAGCCAGTGAAGGAAGCCTGCCCTCTGGCCTGCTGGAGCTGGGCTCCCAAGTACAAGAACTAGAGAAACCCCATTATGTTTGCTTCCTCACTTCTCAGACCCATTCCCTGAAAGGAAGAGCCAGGGGGCCGTGGGGAACATTGTAGTATTTAGGGTCTTAGGTCTTCATCTTCCCCCATTCCCTCTCTGTGCATGTTCATTCTACCAACACCTGGTGGTTGGCATCCTCTTGAATTCACTCTGGTGCCAAAGCCTGTTGTCCTACAGTGCTATTTCCCTGCCCTGCTGTAGCTCACCCTTAGCCCACACAGATGCACACACGGAGGCACACATACACACATCCGTGCATATAGACACATGCACACACAATCACACACAGGATACACAATCACAATTACACAATCACACACAGGAAAATGCCCCCCACCCTCTAACTCAGAACCATTACTTTTTTAGTCATTCAGCCCTTTCCTGGGCACATAGTGACTGGTCAGGTCACCTACACAGAATGTCCTTTTGGCATGAAATAAATCTTGACTATTAAAGTTGTAGTCCAGCAAGTGAGTATATTGCCAGCAACACAAAGGAGTTGGTGTTCTTTATGGCCCTGAGAATACCAAAGGGCTCATAGCTCCCGGCACCCCTCCCAGCACATGCCCCTCATCTGGTGAGTTCATCTTTTCCTTCCTGGGGAGGTGATTTTTGCCACTTGACCTACATGGCAGGATGTCTCAGTGTTCGGGGCACAGCCTATGTTCTGTGACCAGTTTCCTTTACTTCTCAAGATTTTAAGGCACAAGCTGCTGGGCACATATACCTTCCAGGGTGCTGCAAGCACACGCTCAGAGCTGTTGGGAATTCTGACACTGAGCTCCAGAGGCCACGCCTACCACATGGGTAGGTGGAAAAGTCCGAGGAGGAAGACCTCTATGGTTCATGTCTTGGTGTGTCATTGGAAGAATTCCTACCCTCACTGAATAGAATGGAGCTCCAGGAAAACATCCAGAGAATTTGAGCAAGCCGTCTGCCTTGACCTCAGATGCCCAAGTCCTGGAGCAGAAACACTGGGGATTGTGGATGAAGAGTTGTTCTTTCAGCCACATGCAATGGAAACTCCAGATGAATCTCAAGAATGTGCCAGAGAATTCTTTCCCCCTTTTTTATGACCAAGGCTCATTGTTGGAAGGGAGGCTTTCTCAAATCTTTATTCTTAGTGCATTTTGTGTTTCCTTCTGCAGAGGCAGACACATTTTTCTCAACTTTTGGTTTCCAGGAAACCAAGGTATTTCTCTTTTTGATGCTTTTGAGGTTATTTTTAAATTCTGCTTCTCAACAAGTTTTGGCACGGATAATTGTGCATATTGAGATGTAGACCACTGGAATTTTCACATGATTACAGGTGAGACTTTGCTTCATCTTATGGTGGTTGTGACAGAAGACCCCTCGAGTGGTGGCCATAAGACAGCACTCTGCAGATATAACTCATTTCATGATTTCTGTTACTGTTACCATTCAAGTGAAGGAATAAAGATGATTAAATAACTTGCCCAGGGACAGCAGGTCACCCAGCTAGTAAGTGACAGAGCTTCAAACTTGTTAACTCTGGCTTTTCACCCTTAACCCACCTAGCCTGTCTTCCATGGATTAATTCAGAAAGAAAAATGAGAACCTTCCCTGAGCTCATGCAACAACGCCTCAGACAATTATCTCCTGTGGGATTTTTTTTTCTACAAAAATCATTTGAATGGATGTGAGCAGTTTGGAAACCTTTTGTCCAGTTTTATACAGTATCCCTGGTTCTTACAGAACCTCAGCTCTGCTCAGCACCCCAAACTGGACTGAGTGAAACATGGTGGTCTCCAACCTGGAGCACCAGAGAGGCAGGGGCCGCAGATTGCTCATTCACAAAACGAGGCTGCATCCTGGCGTTTAGAGGACACTTAAGGACCAGGTGAGCTTGGGGAGAGGTGAGGAAAGGAAAGGAAACTTAGAGTGACACTGCATACTAAGAGGCCAGGCGGGAGCAGGAGACCAGTGCCCAGCTACCATTGCAGCTAGCATTGCAGAGAAGCCGGGCATTGAAGACAGGAGCCATTTCCTCTTCTGTTTGACATGCATGCATTACCCAGAGACCATGTACAGTCTTACGTTATGAAAATACATTACAAGGCCTTTGGCAAAAAGCCTGGGATGTCCATTGCTTGTCCTGTAACTCTAACTCTCCCCAGTTGTGCCAGACTCTGGAGTGAGTCTTGGGTATTGATGTTTTCTTTAAAGGTATCCCAGGTGACTTAATGCACAGTCAGGGTTGAAGACAATAGTGTTGACTCAGGCTCCACTCCCATCTCCAACTTAGGACTCTGGGACTTAGAGTGAGAGCTTGGCCTATGTGGCTCTCAGATCACCCAACCTAGAAACCTTTGTCTGACACCACCCTGCCAAGTGCACCATCTCTGTTGTGATGGACAGTGGCCAGGGTGCAGGTGGGGATGGTGGGGAGCCTGGTCTGTTGCAGAGAGGCACGGACAAGAATAACGCTTTCAGAGTAACTGCTTCAGAGCATTTGCTGCCTGGAGGCTGGAAACCACCTTGAGTTTTCTTAATGAAGGGAAGTGCTTGAACCCTCACCTACCCCCTTGCTCTTGACAAATATTTGGCCAGTGGGGTGCTGAGGCCAGGCTGGAGTGATTGATGGCTGCCCAGGAGTGCCTTATCTCACTGGGTGCCGGGTGCTGGGCTGCTCTCTGTTTGCTCTCTGTACGCTTAGTAGGTGGAGTGGGGTGGGAACTGGCTCTGGTGCCTGTGATTCACACTGAGTCTCGGCTCTCCAGCTCTCCACAGGGCAGGGCATGGAGACTCACCCTCCCACAAGTCCCATCTCCTGCCACTCCTTGCCCCCACCTCACCCCTGGCTCCCTGGCCTTCTGAAGTCCTTGTGGTTGCTTCAGCATCTTCTGGGCTTGGCATAGGCCCTTTCCTCCCCCTGGGGGGCCACTCCCTGACCCTTTGGCCTAGTTACCCACTAAGCCCATGGCTCCCTTTGAGACTTAACTGATGCCATGCAGAGTCCGGGCTGCTTTGCCCCTGGGGATGCTTGTCAGCCTGCATTGGAGCAGACTACTTGTACATCTGTTTCCACTGGGCTATTGGCCTCTTGCATAAGAAAGATCCTATCCCCTCATGTTAGGTAGTGCTGGGTGCAATGCCAGACGCTTCACACTCACATCCACAGTTTCATAGAGTTCACACCTGCCCACAACCTGGGAGACAGCTGTAAATTTACAGGTGGGGAACCAGGCCCCAGAGGCTGAGTCCCTTGCAGCAGCCAATTCTGTCCTCTGAGGACTCCCTACAGGAATCTGCCCCTGCTGAGAGGAGGGAGCCTCCACCCATCACTGCTGTCACAGCTGCCACCGTGTCCTGTGTTAGAATTCTCACAGCAGCCCACAGGTCTTCTGCAGAGCTGACTGGAGCAAAGGGCTGTGCTCAAAGGGACATGCATGACTGTGGCAAAGCTGGAGCAGGAAGCTGTTTCTGCTTCACAGGCATCTGGCTGGGGATAAAATCACTCCTTGCTCAGACTTGCCTTTTTCTCCTACTCTTCCTGGTCCTCTCAGGGTGGCTCTGTACCTCCCCACTGCCCTCCCTGGTGGCCCCCAGCTCCTTCCTGCAGCAACTGCCACCCCGCATTCCTCCCTGGGCACCTCCTGGGCAGGGCTGTGAGGGGGAGGCCCACTGCCCCCTCCGGGGAGCAACCCCCCTGTGCTAACAGAATGTTACTGTCGCGTGACTTGGAACCGAGAATACATTTCTGGGCCGGATGAGGACCAAAGGCCTCCTTCCTGCAAGAATGTCCCTGGGAGCTGAGGTTTCCTCAGCTCTTTCTGGGCTGGAGGCTCGAGAGAGATGAGACACACTCTCCAGTTATTATGCTAAAAGAAAGAAGTTAATCACAAAGCCTGGACATTACATGATTCCATGAGTGTGAAAGTTCAGAATAGGGAAATCTATGGACAGAAAGATTAGTGGCCTGGGGAGGGGCAGGGGAGCATTAGCTGATGGGACTTCCTTTCAAGGTGATGAAAATGTTCTAAAATTGACTATGGTGATGGTCCCACAGATCTGTGACTATACTAAAAACTACTCAATTGTCACCTTCACTTGTCACCAAGTGAATTGTACAGTCTTTGAATTAGCTCTCATTCAAGCTGTTTAAAAAAAGAAAAAGAGAGAATTCCTCCCTGCCATCTCATGGTGAAACCTACTGCTGTAGAGAAACCATGAAAGAAAAAGCGTGTTTTTCAAAGGACCCATTTGCAAGGTGATGCCCCCAGAGGCAGGGTGGGACACCTGCAGACAGGGATTCCTAGTACAGACTGCAGTAATCTGCATGAACGCATGTGTGTGTGCAAGGCGAGGGAGAAAGAACACATTTTCCAGGGAGCTGGAACACAGAAAAGCACATGCCCAAAATAGGTCAGAGTCTGCCTTAACCTTGAGGCCCTCCCCACAGCTGCCAGGAGCTCAGAGCCCAGGCAGTAGCTGCGTCCAGCAGGTAGCACAGGAGACTCTATCATGGCCTCAGAACAATAGCTGCACCCTGACTTTCCTGCTCTCAATCCCTGGCAATAGTCCCATTTCAGGCCACAAGCGAAGAATGGAGCTGAAAAAGGTTCAGTGAGCTGACTCTGCACTGAAGAGAGTGAAGGAGGGAATCATTTCCTCACTGTGGCATTCAGTGGTCCTCAATGCCATGTCTGTTGGTCGCTTACAAGCACCTCTGGCCCACCAGGTCCCACTGGGATTCCATAACACAGTTCTTTCCCCACGATGTGCTATGAGGAGAGCAAGGCCAGTCAGCTAACTCAGGCACTGATGCATGTCTGGATAGGTTCTCCCTGTGTCCCACACAGGGAGGCAGCTGTGTGCAAGGCAGACCTCACTCCCACCACCATCTGCCCAGAGAAAGCAGCATTTTTTCTCTAACCAAAGACACCTGTGTTGGGGCTCCGTGCTGCAGAGAAGCACAGGACTCCCTGGGAGCAAATGAACAAGGGACCTTCTCAGATTGGTCCTCCTCAGATGGTCAGGAGGGGACAAGACAAAAGATGCTTAGGAGAAGAGTGTCCCTCCTTCTGCCTGCCGGACAGTCTTACCCAATCTATCCTCCTATTTCTCCATGCCACACACCCAAGTCCTGCTTTGCCATGGATGTGCTCATGTCACTTTCTGAGTGCCCAAAAGGCCAAGCAATTTCTTTGATCTTAAATGCAACTGTGCATGAAATCTACACACATCTTATTCTATGGTGTTCTAAGGATTTTTAGGTAATCAATTTTGCTCCAGTTCTGATAAGGTGTACAGTGTGTCCCATGGCTCTGTCACATGCCTTACGCAACCTGTGATCCATTAATCAGCAGAAGTGCTCTGGCCAGAGATGCCCATCTCCTATTCACTTGCCATGATTTGGTTTTGATGAATCCAGATTTCCTCGTGAACTGATTTTTCTACCCAGATGGGATTACCTGCTGCTGCTCCTCAGTCAAGAGAACACCTGTGGAGACAGTGGTGTTTTTTTTACTTAGAAAGTAGGCAGCCGCAGGCCCAAGGAACTAGGGTCAAGTTGTCATGTGAGTTCATGCGAGGGCAGCCCTGTCCTCAGCCCCAGAGGCTCAGAGGATGGTGCCAATCTCTTCAGTATCTTGGAGGCCTTTGGCTGCTGCAAAGCCACCTCCACACATGCCCAGCACACTCCAAGCCCAGCCCGCGTCTGAGTGGGAACAGGTGGAAGAAATTGAGCCAATTTCCCTCTGAAGTGAAGAGGAGAGGGAAAGAGAAATACAGAAAGTCTCTAGCAGGGTTTGTGTGTCCACAGCAAGCAACATGCCTGTGCCACTGAGGGGTGTCACTGAAACATGGGGCTCACTGACTCTGGGACAGACATCAACTGGGATGTCTTCTGGATATTGACAGGAGAAGTGAACTTCTCTCCCACCTGTCCATGGCCGTCTGAGGAGACAGGGCTGACCTGGGCTCTCTCTACCCCAACCCCAACTCTGATAGAGCATTTCTTGGTCTTAAAGATATAAGGAGTCAA
Organism: Loris lydekkerianus; assembly: GCA_963574355.1. Taxonomy (NCBI): domain Eukaryota; kingdom Metazoa; phylum Chordata; class Mammalia; order Primates; family Lorisidae; genus Loris; species Loris lydekkerianus. The sequence continues at coordinate 50,248 of CAUYPK010169643.1, forward strand.
ATCTCAAATTTTTATATGTGTATGTGTGTGTGTGTAGAGAGAGAGAGAGAGAACAAAGAATGAAAGAAAAGAAAGAAAATATTCATGCTAATAACACAGTGTGAGTAATTTGTTCAGGCAAACTGAGACCAAAAGAATCTGCTGTTTGCTGCCACTGCATAAAATAAATGGTATTTCAATATCAAAGCAGGTAGGAAGGGTAGAATCTCAGAAGCCTTTCCAATACTGGGTGACATTAAGTTCTTTCTTGAAATGAGCTAGTTAACTTCCATGTGCCTCAGTTTCCTCATCTGACAAATGGGTCAATATTTTGTATATAGGGTTTTTCTGAGAATTAACTGAGTTAATATTAGTAAAGTGCTTAGGATAGTGCCTTGTCATATAGGTGTTTGTTAAATTAAAAAATTAAAACTGTATTTAAAATATGTATGACATCAAGGGGATCAGAGAGGATGAGATTGGAGATCCAGCCTAGGGCCTTGGTAGGAATAAAGAGTCATTTTTGATGGTGAAGATGCCTCTCTTCTGTACCCGAGAGCCCGGTGTGGCCGCTGGGTCTGGGCCTTTCCAGGCTTGGGCTCTCCTCCGGCCCGACACTCACCTTTGTCTTCTCCCCTGCAGGTCTTCGGGGGCCTGGTGTGGATCCTGATCGCCTCCTCCCACGTGCCCATTCCCCTGATCCAGGGCTGGGTGATGTTCGTGTCTGTGTTCTGCTTTGTGGCCTCCACCACCCTGCTCATCTTGTACATAATTCGCGCCCATGGTGGGGAGACTTCCTGGATCACCCTGGTGAGGCCCAGCCCAGGGTATCTGTGGAGGCTAGGCCAGCATCACCCTTGCCCTGGGAGGTGGGGTGAAGCTGCCATGTTCCCAGCAGAAGCTAGCTTGGAGAGGTAGAGGTGGAGGCAGAGGCTGAGACGTCCACTGCAGGTCCTCACTGGACCTGCTCTGCGTGCTTCTGCCAGACTGTCTTTTCCATAGATGATCAGCTGCCCACCCCTCCCTGCACCACCTGCACCTGCCGGGTGCCTGTTGGCCCATTTCATCATCTAGGAGGCTGTTTCAGCCGGGGGCAGCAACAGGGTCCTGGCGGCTGACCAAGGTTTCCACCCCCAGTGGTCAGACCATGATTACTGCCAGGCTTCTCAGCCGCTGCTGTCTGTATAAATTCTTCCATGTGAAAAGGATAAAACTTACATGTGAGACACCTGCCCACTGCCTACGGTAGACAGCGGGGGAGGGGGGGACGGGGCCTTTGGCTGGACCTCTCACTCTCACAAGGCCTCCCACTGAGACTTTTGAAGTCACTTCCAAATCTCAACTATACAAAACCCTGCTTTAGTACTTTTTTGCTTCTAAATATACCAGGAGCCTATAAAAACAAAAATCAACAAAACAAAACAAACAAGACAGGAAATGGCCTGGGCCTCTCCCACCCAGCCCTAGTCAGTGAGGCCACATATGACACTTCCCAGGGACATAACCAGCTTCTGCCTGTGACACCCCTTGCTGCTGGGCTGTGCTGGGTAAAGAAGATCTGTGAGGAGAGAGGATGGGGGAGGAATGAGATTCCAAGGGAGTGGCAGGAGACAAGGAAGAGGCATAGCCATGGAGGGGTTGGTTGTTGAGGGCCACAACTGCTCGCATCCCCACATCTGAGTCAGGGCACCTCTCTCTCCCCACCTCACTGACACCCTGTGTGACCTGCAGGACACAGTCTACCACTGCATCGCTGCCCTGTTTTACCTCAGCGCCTCAGTCCTGGAAGCCCTGGCCACCATCTACATGCAAGATGGCTTCACCTACAAATACTACCATGAAAACATCTCTGCTGTGGTGAGTCCCACTTCCCAAGGCAGCGGCTCTGGACACAAGGCTGCCCAAGCCCTCCTTCTTCCTTCAGTACACTAACTTTTGAATGAAATCTAGCCTTCCCTTCCTTTCCAAAACAACAAAGACCCCAAGAAGGGAAGTGATGTGCTGGGTCTGGGCAGGGCTGTGCCATCCAGGCCTAGTGCCTGAGCACTCTGTGAACAATTCTATTTAACTCTCATGACAACCCTGTCACATGGGGTCATTAGACCCATTTCACAGATTGAGAAGCAGAGCACAGAGAATGTGTGTAAGTGGCCCACCATCACCATTAGTCATCAGTGGCATCAGATGTCAACACCAGAGGATGTGTCCCCCCCATCCTAACACCAGTTTAGAGCCATGAGTCCGGCCTCTTGGACCCCCACGTCCCCCTGAGTGTATTTCCACTGAGGCATCCACACAGGGGCAGGTGCCCTGAGGCTGGGGTGGATTTTCTTCTTAATGGAATGGATCAGAATGACAGGGAATAAGAAGAGACTGTCTTATTTCAGAAAATGTTTTTCAGAGTTGCGTGTGTGGGCCCTTGCACCAGGATCCTAACTCACAATATCAAGTGTGTTCTAACCATTGATATTGTTTCAAAAATAGAAAAAGTTTCATAAATTGCACCCCTCAGATTTCCAGAAATTGCCCTTTGATTTATACAAATCCTGAGGTGGGATATGGTGGTAGGTCCTCAAAGCCTTGTCTGCTGGTCCTTGTGCACCCGTCCCCTGCCCTGGGAAGCCACGCGCTGCTGCCTACAACCACTTCCCTAAACACAGCACTTCAGGTTCTCTGGCACACTCCTCAGGTGCCCCACAGTGTGGGAACATCTCCCACAGGGCGGGGCTGGTTTCTAAACAGTAACCTGGCCTTGTAGAATCTTGGGCTCCTCCCTCCCTGGGATGCTGGCAACCTACCTCAGTGAGCATTCTTCAGAGAATTCTGCGTGAGCTCCTCTCCCAAAAGTGTCTCCTACCCTTCCCACCCCAACCCAAAGTCTTCTCTCTTAAGAGAAGTCAGCAAAGCATTTGAAAACAGTTGCCATAAAATTGCTGTGGATGACAATAGTGAAATGTAGATGGGATGTGGTTAGTGGATCAGCTCTTGATAGAAAAACCCAGATGGGGTGAATCACTGCCCCTGTCCACTGGGCACATCTCTAGTTGAGAACCACCAGCCTCTAGATACTGCACTCAGATTTTTAATTTTTATCAAAATGCAGCATACAGCCAGAGACGTGTGCAGGTTATGGACAGCTTGCTGAATTTTCATAAAGTTAATACCACAGTGTAGCCAGCATCTGGTCTAAGAATCATGACAACAGCTCCCAGAAGTCCCACCCTTGTCCTGTCCTGTCACTGTACACCCCTACCACCACCCAACTTCTGATTTCTAGCCCCCCCCGTTCAGTTTTTCCTGCCTTTGAACTTCATCTGAAGGAATCACACTGTGAGTATTCTTTTACATCTGGCTCGTTTCTCTCAACCTCATGTTTGTGAGAGTCATCCATGAGGCTTGGTGTACATATAGGATTTTTATTCTCATTGCCGTAGAGTAATTCATTGTAGGCAAGAATATACCAACAGCTATTTATCTACCCTGTAATTGATTATGTTCCCACATTTTTGTTAGCTGAGTTGGATAGACAGGAACATGCCCAGGGAAAGTCAGGAGGGCTAGAATTAAGAATCAGAGAGTTCTCAACAGGCAGATTCACCAGGCCAGAACTACCGGGATGAAATATGAACCAGGTTCAATGTAAAGTCTTGCCTTTCCATTCAAAATAGCAACTTCATCAGTACGTCATTACTCAGGATTTAGCCCCTAGCCCTGCCCAACCACAACATGCCCTTCAGATAGTTTTGAAGATGGGCAGTCCGGGGGGGTGGGGGTGAGGGTACACGAAGGCACCTCAAAATCTCTCTCACACACCCTGGCCTTTGGAAGCAGCTGGCTTGTCTTGGGCCTTGCGGTTCCTAATCAGAACTGAGCTCAAAAGCTGAGCTTCTCCCCCTCTCCTTTGCTGGGGGCAGAGCTTCTTGCCGAAGGGATCCCTGGGATTGGCAGAAGTTGACTGAGGAGAGCTAGAGATTGCTGGAAAAATCTGGAAGTTTCCCCTTACCTATGGTGGGCAATCATGGCAGCAGTTTGAAGAGTTTTCTAAGGGGTTAATATATAATCCATTCAAGGTGAGGCATGGTGCTCACACATGTAATCCTACCTTTCTGGGCCACTGAGGCGGGTGGATCACCAGGAGTTGGAGACCAGCCTGAGTAGAGCAAGGCCCTATTTCTACTAACATACAAAAATGTGGGCGTTGTGGCAGGTGCCTCCCAGCTACTAGGGAAGCTGAGGCAAGAGGATGGATGGCTTGAGCCCGAGTTTGAGGTTGCTTTGAGCTGTGATACCATGGCACCTGCCACAACACCAAGACTACAGAGTGAGATTGTCTCCAGAAAAAAAAAAGAAAGAAAGAAAAGAAATATATATACACATATCTCCATCCATTCTCATCCCTAGCAATCAGTGTCCCCACTAGGACAATGAGCCTCTATTTCCTGCTCCTGCTAAGGGACTGCTCAGATGTTTCCTCTACCAAAGGTTCTCCCTGGGCCTGGAATTCCCACCTGATGAGGAGAGGTGCTTTCTGGGGGGCTGCTCACCTGTGTATTACTGCTCCTTTCGGATGGGTACTCAGGAGTTCCCGGATGAGTTCACTTCAGTTTGTTACTAAGTAACTTGGCTTACTCATCGCCCCTGGCCAATGAGGGGTAAAGAGTTCACCTGTGTGTGGGTGCAGGGGGAGCAGGCGCAGTGATGGCTGGTGTTTATGGGCATTTTTAAGAGTCACAGAAGCATGGCCACCCTACACGTTGTGCCTGAATAGAGCTCTTGACCCCCACTCAAGTCACAAAACCAGGTGCAGATGCTGGACATGGGGCAGACAAGCCTTTGGGGAGGCTGGTCGGGGAATGGATGGTGCCCAGGTGAACATAGCAAGTCATTGGAAAACAAACGTTTGCTGCATTTTCCCAGAGCCCCAGTGGCTGACTGGGTCCTCTCAGCAGCCTCTTCCGCAAGCTCCCTCCTTTGGACTAAAGCTCAAAATACTCCCTCCCCATCTCTGTCCCTTACTGCTGGTGAAGCCTGGATCCCTCAGCCATGCTGGTAAAATTAAAGGTCCTAGAACAAAACCCTGATAGGGTCTGAGGATGCCCAAGTAGCACGGAGCCAACAAACTCAGGTACTCACAAGCTCTCAGCCCAGCCGCAGAAACCACAGCTGGCAGACACTGGTCTTATTGGTGTGGGGGAAGGAAGTTTCCCAGGTAGGGTAGTTAATGCTTGCACAGATGCTTTCATTGGAGGGGTCTATGAGGGCCCTGTTTCAAGTCAGCTCATGTCAACATGACATTGAGTGATGGCGGAGAATTTTACCTTGCACGCAAGTCCCAGAGGTCATTAAGTCACCTGAAGCTCTGCACTGAGAGAATTGGAGCACACCTGGGCAGGCAGAAAAGGGTGTCTGTGTGGGTAATGGGGGTGTGCTCCTGGCCTGTCACCCCCCAACACACACACACACATAGGACGCAGTAACCCCTCTCAATGCACTCCCTTTAATGATCATTTCTCTTGGTTCCAGGTGTTTTCCTACGTAGCCACTCTGCTGTACGTGGTCCATGCAGTGTTTTCTTTAATCAGATGGAAGTCTTCATAATGCAGCAGAAGAACTTGAGCTGAAGACCCAGGCGATGTTAACTGATTGGCCACCCACTGGCATAACATTTTAGAACACAGAAATCCTCTCTATGGTGGAAAAAAGAAAACACCCCCTCCCCAAATAGCCATGTTCTGTTTCTGTGGGTGTCATATTTAACTTCCAACTACTGTGCTGTCTTTCAAGTGTTACTTCCTATTTGCAAAAGGGGGCCTTTTGTCTGGGGGTGGGACATGGGGACTGTGATCTGAGAGGGAAACGGAGATCCCGTGCTGAGCCCTGGACCAGATCTTGAGAACTGCCTATTGGAATGTTCCACGGGCTCTTCGAGCACCCCATCTTGTGGCATGTTTCTAAATTTCCGTGGATATTCTGGTATCATGGGGATGAACATGTTCCCAACAGATATTTCCAGATGTCCATGGTGGAAGATGATAACCCTTGGAAGTACTTTATAAAGTGCCTTCATGTTCAGTACTTTCGTGGGGTGTTTGTTGGATGTTGGTTTTGAATCCCCAGGATCAGAGCACCATCATCTCAGCTTTCTGAGGAATCCTTTGATTTAACCTGAATCTCAAGAGGCAGCATGCAGTGGCCATTCAGATGATGCTGCGTGTGCTGGGCCACTGCACTCTCAGAGCTCGGCTGAGCCACCCACCTAGCTACATTCTCCTGATGGCTTTCCTGTCCCTAGGCACTGCCTAGTGCCAGCCTAGGGGCCCTTTCCACTTTCCTACCAGACACAGTGGTCTGTGCCTATTTAGAACTTCCCTAACCCAAAAGAAAACAAGATGCAAAAGTTTCCACTCACACTTTCTTTATACAGCTGATCAGAAATGATCCAGGCAGTGTATGCTCTGTGCTCTGTTCCAATTAGTGATGTGGATTACAAATTGTTAGAATTTCCTTGGGCCACTCCACAGGAGAGGAAAGGGACCAGACCACAGAGCAAAAGCAAGGACGGTGACAAGTGGTGAATGCCACATTTCAAGTGTGAACTGATGATTAGGAATCTTGGGAAGCCCAGATACCCTGTTATGAAGTGTTCCTTTAACTCATGTCTCAAAGAAGCTAATGACATTCCAGAGAGGAATGCCAGAGAAACACCAGCTCTGGTGCCTCAAAGACCTGTCAGTTCCCAGAGCCTGGGAGGTGTGAGGGTAGAGGTAGCACTGCCTCCTGCCTGTGGCAGTGCAGAGCAAAGATTCAAGCCTCTGGTGGAGGGTTTAACAAGGTGGCATCTTAGTGCCTTTCTTTCCAACTTGGAGATCCTGCATCTAAATTGGATTGAAGTGGCATGAGCAGGAGGTCCTTTGTTATCCCAAAGTAACTGGCAGTAGCAACCAGCTGCTTTTAGGAAGTCCACGTCAAATAGCCAAAATTCCACGGTACATTGTGAGCAAAAGGTTTGATTAGGGCTTTATCCTGCAAAATTAAACTACAAATTGAGACGTGATAGGAAGTTTGTCACATGTTTAACAAAATGTACGATCAAGTATTGGTTCACGGAAGTCTCATTTTTTTCAACAAAACTTTCCAATCACATTATAGGAAGTCAGCAACATAAATGCTAATGTGGCTTACTTTTGACTCCTGTGGGGGGGAGGGGAAAGAAAGAGAAAAAAAATGGGAAACGTAGCTTCCCAAGGATTTCTCAATGTTTTTAAATTTTTATGGCTCTTTATAAGGAAACTTTTATACACTCTTTATTCTCTCTTTTTCAGTTGCAAGTTGATCTAACTATAAACATTTGATTAGTCCAAAGGCTTATGCATATGATTCTCCGGCTTTTTCAGAAGGGAAAAAGGCTTTCTTTCCTTCTCTCTTCAGTCATTTTCTAGCTTTGCATTTGACTTGCATCCTTATCTTGTTGGATGTGAATGGGATGGACAAAGTTCAGCCTAGCCTCAAAAAATGTCCTGTCCTGGTCTTGCTCTTCTTGCACACCCCCTTAACCTCTCCGCTGTCCTGTTTCCTTCTGCATCTCAGAGCTCAGCTCTGTCTGTATTCAGCTACTCAGGAGCTCCAGGTGCAGGAAGGATACATACAGCTCCTCTGGGAAACCACCATGCCTGGGGAGGTTGGGGCTGGGGACAGGGACATTTAAGAAGCCCACTCTGCAACTGCAATAGCCAGAAGGTCCTCAGACTACAGAGAATGGGCACTGTTTGGGCACCTCTGTGTGCTGGGGCCACTGGTCCCTCAAGGACATGGCCGCTAAACTGCTTGCTGCTGGTACACCTCACCTCTCTGCCTCTTGGTCTCACACAGGAAGGGACTTCCTCTGGGGCCACCCCAAGGGCAGGTGGATATTCCTTAGATGCGCTGCCCTCTTGGTGGCAAGAACTATGATCAAAATTCAGGCAGCATCAACATCCAGCACAGCTGCTCCAAAGACCCCTGCTTACCTCTGTCTAGCCATCCTGCCTGCCACTTCGGGGGCTCTTGCTCTGGGCCATGCAATGCATAAGCACCTGACATATACAGGACCTCCCGTCATCCTCTTGTCATCCTCCCGGTGGCCACATCACTCTGCAGGTGAGGAAACTAAGACCCAGGCAGCTGGGTTTAGGGCTGGCACATCCATCTCAGGAGGTGACAATGAGACTTAGTGGTGGACCTACTGCCAACAGAGGGGTCTCCAAAGGGGATTAGGCTGGACATTTGGGACAGCTCCTGACTGCCATCGGGCCCTGGGCCTGGTTGTCATTCAGAGGAGCTGGCTGCTCAGAGCTGCAGCTGCAACAAAGCCAGTTCAAGTTGCAGCTGGGCTCCACTTTGCAGCCCCCACAGAGCCAAAGGGCTACCTAGTCCAGCTGATACTTTGCAAAGAAGGTGAGGAACTGACTATTTTTAAGTTCATAAAATAAAGAGCTAGAACTTTCCATGGCCCTGAAAAAGGTTTAAGAAGAAGCCCATGACTATGATGTGACCAAGAGCCAAATCTTGCAGAACAGGCCAAACCATAGTTGGCCACCTCACGGTGCTCACATAGGAACAGTCCATGCCTGGCCATGTGCCAGGAGGCCACAGGGCTGGTGCTCAGGGAACATGGCCGCATGAGTGAGTGGGCCTGCTCACTAGGGCTGCTCTGGCTGACCTGTCCTCATGCAGGGCTATCATCTGGCCTCTTGAGAAATGACAGGGAAATGAGACAAGACCTTGTAGTAGTCAAATGCCAGCTGAAAGGGAGCTTTGGGGGATGGGTACAGCCAGGTATGTAGGAGAACAGTTGGGAGTGAGCTGGCGGGGCTTTGACTGGACAGTGATTTAGCAGGTCAGTACGTGCCCTCAGGCCTTCCTCAGCCCCTGGGCAGCTCCACAGGGCTTACGGTTATGCATGGAAATATGTGTAGGGAGAGGGTATAGGCTGTGGGCCTGTTGCTTTGTGGGGGCTCTAGGACACCTCCTGAGAGCATCTTCCTGGTAGCCTTCCTTGTACAGGGCAGGATAGCCTGGGAGGTCCCCCATGGGAGCCAAACTCCTGCCACGCCATCTTGCACATATGGGATCGTCCTTCTGAAGAAGATGAACTGTATAGGAACTGGACTTCATCAACATCGCAGGGCCAAATTCTAAAAAGCATCTCTTACAGAACCCCTGCAGGTTGTAGGATTGTTTTTGCAAAGCAGCCCAAATGGAGGATTTGAGGCCTCCTTGCGCTGACCTTAAAAGAGACAGCAAAGGGTTTGCACTGCCAGCCAGGAGCTGGAGCAAGCCTCCCTTCAGGCCCACACAAGGGCCTGTTGTTCCCTGAATCAATTGGGGCCGATGTGGGGTCACAATGGGACCTTTCAAAGAGACAAAGCGCCTCTGGCCAGGCAGAATGTCCCTGCACATGTGGGCATCCGCCCAGGGCATTTAAAATAGTGTGATTTGGAAAAGCAGATTTAAAGTGATTGCCCCCACTCTCTGCATGATTCAATGGCCTTTGTTCTGTCTCATTATATTCGGTCATGGAAGCTTCTAAGGGTTGTGGCACTGGAGGTAGACACTGGGGTTCCTAGCTGTGACTTCTCTCTTCTTTCATAGGTAACTGGGGATAATCACAGTGCCAGGTGTCTAGAAGGTACCAGAGAGGTTTGATCCATGCAAGGTGCTTAGGTGCCAGGACACACTTGCCAAGAGCCTGCTAGTAGGCAGGCCCCCAGGGACACGGGGGGTGAGCTGATTGCCAGTGCCAAGGGATGCTGGGTGCTGTTCCAAGCACTTAATCCCGTGGCAACCATATGTGGTAGGTACCATTTAGAGAGGTTCAATGGTTTACCCAAAGTCACACACCAAGTAGGTGAGGATTCTAGTTCCAACAGAGCAACTCCAGGGCCCCGAGGTTAACTGTCATGCTCTATATGTCACCATGAAAGGATCCCTGTCCCTCTAGGAGCAAGGGACACAGACATGCCAAGAAGCCCTTCATACCCACTGATATCATTTCACCCATGTTGAAGGCTCCAGTTGGCACTGCACAGGTGTTGGGGAAACCCAGACAGAGGTCCAGCCTGGGGAGGGGTATCTGAGACTAGAAAGACTTTGCCTGGGAAAGAAGTCAGCAAGGGCTTCACTGGGCAGGGCAAGGGTGATCCTGGCCAGATGTATGTCAGGGACGGGGGAGGGTCTCAGGAGGTTAAAGTGCCCAGGGTGCTCTTGAGACAGAGCAGCAGCTTGGCTTTACCTGAGGAGAAGCCCTGCAGGCCTGCCCATCTTTCCAGCTGAGAGATACTGTGGGGATGGTGGCAGGGGTGGGCAGGACGGAAGAGGGACATACTTGACTAGATGTTGGTGAACTAAGGGCTGCTGGAAGGGAGTGGCCAAGGGCATGGATCCCTGAGCCAGCCTGCCTGCGCCACCCCCCACCCCCCCAGCCCCAGTTCCCTTGCCTGCTGAATTACGTCAATCCGGCCTCCATAGATCATTGGCGGGATTTGATAACTTGGTTCAGGTAAGCCCCTGGGACCAGGGAAAGCTCAGAAAGCATCAGCTGCAGATATCATTAGGAAACAAGAAAGTTTCTAGAATGATCCTGAAGTTTCTAGCCTGGGGAGGTGACAGTTATTCACAGTATACTTATTCATTAACCCATGTTCCTGGCATTGCGTTATCAACTTGGATTGAGACTTTGGTTCAGTTCCCACAGAAATAAACCTTTAATCAGCCATGACATAGTTTAAAATAGTCACACCTAGCAAACCAAACTTCAGTCCTTGTGGAAAGAGGTCATTCATTCCTGCCACAGCCCTCTAACCGCTAAGTGAAGTGCTCAGATCAAGGTCACCAGGGCAGCCCTCTTGCTCCCTCAGTCCCATGGGCACAGCCGCTAGTAGTCAGGTCTGAGCAGCCTTACCTACCAGGGAACAGCAGTGGTGGGAGGACTCAGGGAATTTACAGAAGAGAAACTTGAGCTCTGAGATGGCAAGAGCCTCGTCCAGAGCAGGGACAGGTGAGAGCCAGGCTGAGGGCACCTTTCCCTACCATTCCCCCGTCTTCCTGCTCTGCTGCCCTCCTCTCATAAAACACCTCACACTCCCCTGCAAAGAGGCAGAGAGAGGTAGGGGCTGATTAAGGAACTGGTGCCCACCCCAGAGACAGCTGCAGGTGTGAATGGAGCCCAGGGAGGTTCATTGGCTGCAACTTCATTGTCTACAGCCCATGAGGAGTCTGGCCCTCAGGGCCTCTAACTTCTGCAGTTAGAGCTAGTGACAATGTTGTGAAGCACACAGGATGTGGGTTCACCAGCAGCTGGAATGAGGGGCATGGCTGTCCCCAAGCATCAGGCACAGTCACCAGCACTCTCTAGGTACACTGTGCTCCGAATGTCAGCATGACGATGATGACAATGATGATGATGGCTTAAATCCTGCCCAGCTCACATGACACCTCCTCCATGGAGCTATTCCTGTCCCACTCCTGCTCCTGGGTCTCCTGGTTCCCCACACCCTAATCCTCTGTCCTAAATCCTGCAAGCCTCATCCCCAGGACCCCCTGGCCTCCCAGGCAGATACCCTGCCTGGCTCACCCGTGCCCACTCTCAGCAGGACAGAATGGGGCTCTGCACAGACCACTTTTGGCAGAGGAAAAAGAAAGTGAATTAGTCCTAAGGGCTCTTCCTGTGACTCATTCCTATCACCAAAGCCAGGAAGGGATGGTGAGCAGGAGAAGTACAGGTGGGCAGACAGCATATTTTCATGGAGTTCTCACTTCTACACTCAGGGTTGAAGTCCCCAGGCTGGGCCCCTGCCCCACTTCAGGCAAACAATGGCAGGAATGCATGTGGAGGCGGCGTGCCCAGCCAAGCCCGCCTCATTGGTGAGATGCTGAGATAGGACCTGCCCTGCCCTTCACCCCACTTACCCAAGTTGGGCAGCTTCCTGGCCTCTGGTACTAAAAGTAAAGGATATCCAACCCTCTCCGTGGGTATCCCCACAGGGTGCTATCTTGTCCCCTGACACAGCCCTGCTGTAATGGAAGAGGCCTCACTCAGCGGGAAGTTTGGTGAGGCTATGGGACAGAGGTAGCAGCCATGTGTTCACTGCCCAGTCCCATCCCACCTCACTCCATCTGCTAAACACTGTTCCTTCCTGCATCAAACATGGAGTCCCCAAGCAATCAGGACGCATTCTCTGTACAATTGGGCTAAGAGCTCCATACCTGATGTCACCTTAAGACAATGCTATTAGGAAGATGCTATTATCATTTCCTCTGTGCAGGGGAGGAAGCATGCCCGGCCGTTGCCACTGCTAAGTGGCTGAGCCAGGCCTCATACCAGGGAGGGCCCACCTGGAGCCTGCACACAGATGAAGCCAGGCAGGAGTGTCACAGAGATTCACGTGTCCTCCATGTTCCCTGCCTCCCTGTGAGTCTTTCTTCTCTTGAGCATCTTCTTCTCCTCTCCCTCCAGTCCCCAGGCCGAACTCCTCTTTGAGTTTTAAAAGCACTATCGCTCCCAAAGATCCTTGGGAGGCCCTTGAAAATCTGCACAGAAGGCTTTCACGGAGGTGTGCAGAGTTCAGAATGGAAGGCTTTTGGAGATTCAGAAGGCAGAAAACTAACTTTTTCTGAGTGCTTCCTATAACCCCAAACAGGAACAGTGCTAATCTTTTGACCTAGGGGACCAGATGAGATGTATTGTGAAGAAGACACCTGCCTGGCACTATTCTGTGTTCTGTGCTGTTGGGGGGATGGAATTCATTTCACACTCTGGCATGTGGTGAAGTGGTGAGCAGAGAATCCAGGTCTCAGAAGAGGCCAACTGGTTCAGGTCTGCCCACCGTTTCCTGCCCCGAATCTTCTGTTTTGATAAGACTATCCTGCTGTGGGGGTGGGGACCAAACACACAGGGAATAGACCCCTTCACCCAATCTGTGAGGCGCAGTGAGGAAGCACTCAGCCAAATTAAGTAAGCTCCAGGAAGGTTATTTCCCAAACAGCTGTGAGAAGGAACAGTTGCGGCCACAGAAGCTGGTAGAGGTTTGTGGTGAGTGTCGGGGAGGGAGGGTGGTGGACGGCAGTGCAAGGGACAATGGTAGGTGAAGAGACTCTTCCTTTCTCAGGCACCACCACCCTGGCAGCCATAGGCTTAGTGTCCTCATTTCCATGTGGCCTTGGCTCCTTGGAGTCTCCACGTCAACACTTGGACCATTGTGAAGTACAGGGATGCTCTCTTGCCACCTGGCCAGAGAGTGGATATCGGGGACCTTCCCTCCCACTCTCTTCTGGGTTCCTACCTGGGGTGCTGAGACATAATTTGAAACTCACTCTCTCCTCAAGTCCCCACTGGTCACCCCCTTTGGCACAGTACATAAATTTATCTCCTACTTCTAAAAATATTTTTTTTTCAACTTTAAAAGAGAAAGAGAAGTTGGGCATGTAAAATGGTACAATCATTTTGGGAACCCTTTTGATGGTTTCCTATAAACCTAAATATGCACTGATCATATGACCCAGTCATTCAATAACTAGGCATTTAGCCAAGAAAAAAGAAAACACATGCTCACACAAAGACATCTAAGTGAATGTTCTTAGCAGTTTTCGTCACAATAGCCAAAACTGAAGCAACCCAAATGTCTATCGACAGATGGATGGGTGAACAAAGATGTATTCACGCAATAGGACAGTAGAGAAAAAGAAAAAACAGCAATAGAAAGAAATGAACCGCTGAAACACTCAACAACGTAGATGAGTTTCATGCACATCACGCTGAGCAAAAGAATCCAGGCACAAAAGAGTAGATTCTGTGAGATTTTATTGATATAAAAATCTAAAAATGACAAATCTAATCTGTAGAAAGATGTACAGGAGATTAGTGGTGGCCTGGGACTGAGGGTGAGGGTGGTGGAGACTAACTGGAGACAGCACAGGGAACTTTGTAATGTGACTGTAAATGTTGTCTATTTTGATTGTGGTCATTGTTACCTGGGTACATGTATCTGCCAAATGTACCAAAATGTTTGTGCAAAATGAGTGCATATTATTCAATGCAAATTGTGTCTCAGTAAAGTAGAGTTAAAATACAGTCAAATCTCCACAGTGATGATCTCCCTACATTGACCAACTCCTTAAGTTGACCTAATTTTTAAAGACTGTACATGCACTACATGTATATATCAGTACAGTAGGCCTAGTTCCTTATGTTGACCACCTATGAGTGTTGATACAGTTTGTTACAGCCCGTCGGTTGGTCAACTTACAGAGGTTCTGCTGTATAAGCTATTTACAGAAGACTACCAGATAGCTCAGGAATGCCTGGAGTATAGAATAGAGTGGTTGAAACAAACAGAAAAAGCAAATATAAAGGGAGAAGAAGCCGTCCACAAAATTCTTACTAACTCAAGAAGAAAAAAGATAAGAGATCCATGAAGCAAGGAAGGATTCTCCCAAAAGGGAAAAATTTGACCCTACACACATATGTCTATTTTTAGATTCTGTTTGTGTACCACTGAAGCCTGTGTCCATCGTTTTGCAAACACCACGCTGTTCTGATTATTGAACCTTTGCAATAATTCTTGAAGTCAGGTACTGCAAGCTTTCCATTTTCTTCTTTTTCAAAATGGTTTTGGCTCTCCTAGTTCCTTTTCTCTTAACCAATTTCAGCAAACAAGACTGGTGAGTTTGTGATTAGGATTGCATTAAATCAATGGGTTGATTTGGGGAGAATTGTCATCTTAACGATATTATGTCTTCCAGTCTTTAAATGGCTATGTCTCTCCATTTATTTAGTCATTAATTTCTCTTAGCAATATCTTATTATTTTCTAGGTGCAGATCCTGTACATATTTTTGTTATATGTATCCCTATTTTTATGATATTGTAAATAATACTATTTTTCATTTTAATTCTTAAATATTTGGTAGTATATAGAGAAATATACTTGATTTTCTCATGTATTGATCATGTATTACCTTGCCAAATTCACTTATTGGTTATAGTTACTTAATAGTTTTTATGGATTCCTTAGAATTTTTATACACATAGTACCATATCATCTTTGAATAAAGACAGTATCACTTTTTCCTTTTTAATCTAGATTCCTTTGATTCCTTTTCCTTGACTTACTGTACAGGCTAGGGCCACCAATAAAATGTTCAGTAGATATAGTGAGAATGGGCATTCCTAGAGAGAAAGCATTGTCTCTCACCATCAAATTTGATATTTGTTGCAGATTTTTCACAGCTGGTTTTTATCTGATCAAAGAAGTTTCCTTCTATTTCTAATTTTCTGAGAGTTTTAATCTTGAGCAATTGTTAAATGTTGTTAAATGCTTTTTCTGCATCTGCTAGGATGATCATAGACGTTTTTTTTTCTTTTTAAGAGTCTCACTCTGTCACCCAGAGTAGAGTGCTGTGGCATCATCCTCAACCTCAAACTCTTGGGTTCAGGCTATCCTCTTGCCTCAGCTTCCTGAGTAGCTTGGAGTACAGGTGGCCACCATGACACCCAGCTGGTTTTTCTATTTTTAGCAGAGATGGGGGTCTCCCACTTGCTCAGGCTGATCTTGAACTCTGAGCTCAAGCAATTCCTCCTTGATCTCCCAGGGTGCTAGGATTACAGGTGTGAGCCACCGCCTGACCCATGTAAGTTTTCCTTATTCTGTTAATGTGGCAAATTACTTCACTTAATGTTCTGATGTTAAACCAACTTTGTACTCCTTGGATAAACTTCACTTGGTCATATATTTATTTTACTAAGGATTTTCACATCTGGGTTAATAAGGGTTATTGGTCTTTAATTTTCTTGCCTTGTAATATTATTTGCCTAGTTTTGGTCGTAGAGTAGTAAGGTATTTTCTGAATGTTTGGGCAGGGTTAGTATTATTTTATTCTTTAGATGTCCAGTTGAATTACTCGGGACTTGGAGTTTTCCTTTTGTATAAGCTAATGTTGAAAGTGAGACCTAAAGGCTGCTTGGAAATTCTGAATGCGCAAAGGTGAGCCTGGAGCATCACTGCCAAGCAGTCTAGGAGGACTGTTAAATAAGGACATTTCAAATATCACTACTTGAAGTCTGTCCTCTTGTCTGGTCAGACTCCTGAGCAAAGAGAAAGACTGGCCATTTGACTGTGGGAGCCCAGAGTGAGTGCGTCCATCAGACTCTCCTGGATGCCCCTGTGTTCCATAGCAGGTGTCCCCCAGTTCACAGGGAGGTGGGGTTGGAGCTGGATAGTGGGGCTTGATTTCACTCTCTCCAGATGAAATGTGGGGCTCTGACTCTTTCTTAAGCAGATCTTCCCACAGGTCTCATTTTCCACTCCCCTTGAGCCCCACCTCCAGAGCTGCCCGGTGGTGTTGACAGTTCCCAGCCTTAGGCGGCCAGCCACTGTGCTGCAGCCAGGTTGCCTAGCCCATCCCTACTGCCTCCCCAGGATTCAGGGCTTCTTCTCGTCTGAAAAACCAGTTCCATTTCTCCCTCTGATTTTAGCTTCCATTTCTCCCTCTGATTTTAGCTTCCACAATTGTATTGCTTTTGTCTCCCAGTATTTCTGTCCTTGTGAATTTGTGCCTTTTGGAACCAACCTTCCCTGTCACGGGAGCGTAGTTTCAAGATGACGCTAGGGTAGAAGTGTGTATTTAATCTTCTCTATTTACCCCTCCCTGAAGACTCCCTGATTTTTAATACACTGAAATCTGGCTTCAGATCTCACTGTTACAAAAACTGCTTCTCCAGGTCACTAATTAACTTCTTCTTGCCAAGTCCACCCTTATCTTCCTCAGCCCCTCAGTGCTACCCCGTGTCTTCCCCAACTCATGTTCCTCCCTGGGTTAGAGCGCTCTCACACTGCCCTGGCCTCCCTCCTGCTTCCCTGGCTGCACCTGCCTCAGTTGCTTTGCTCATTTAAATCTTGTTGATCCCCAGTACTCCATCTGGGACTGTCTTCCTATTCCCTGTCACCTCCACATTCTCCTGTGGAGGAGTCAGGCCAAGGAGCCCAGGCACCTGCCTCCCTCCCAAGCTCCAGAAGCACAGAGAGACTGGCCACCCTCAGGTTGTTGATCTGACAGGTAGTCAGGAGGGCTTCCTTGAGAAAGTGGTGCTAAATCTGAGCAGGTCAAGGGAGAAGGGACGAATATTCCCTGCGTGGGTAATGGAGTCACAGTGCAGAGGCTGGGGGACAGGAGGGAACACATAAACTGTAAGGGAATTCCAGAGGCTACTATGCTTTGGGGGGCTGGGGTGAGGAGGGCATCCCCCGTCTCATCAGTAGAGATGCCTGGGTCCTTGCTAGCTCTTCCCTCCTCTCCATGCCCACTGTCATTGCCCTGGCTCCTCCAGAGTCTCCACCCTTTGCTGCCTTCATTTCCATGACAGCACCCTTGCGACGGTAAGCCTTTTAAAGGTCCTGCTGTTGAATCTGGATCCCCTTCCATCTGGCCAAATTATAAACATCAGCATTCCCTGCTCACAGTCTAGAAAGGCTCCCGGCCCCAGTTCTGTTGGATTCAGGGTCATTTTCAAGGAAACTCAAAGGGCCCACACACACCATCCAGGCACTCCTGTGCTCACAGCATTCCTCTCTACTTTTCTCCTTACTTCTTCCTTCCTTCTTTCCTTTTTTCTTTCTTGAGATGGGGTCTTGCTCTGTTGCCCAGGCTGGAGTTCAGTGGCCCCACCATAGCTCACTGCAGCCTGCATCCAACTTCTAGGCTCAACTTCCTCTCACTTTAGCCTCCCAAGTAGATGGGATTACAGATGCACGGGCTAGTTTTTCTATTTTTTTGTAGAGATGGGGTCTCAATATGTCCAGTGGCCACAAAGTTTGTGTGCAATTTAAAATAGTTGTAAAAATAAGCAACAACTATTTTGTCTATTTTGACAACTATTTTAAATTGCACACGAACTTTGTAGCCACCCTATATTGCTTAGGCTGGTTTTGAACTCCTGGCCTCAAGTGATCCTCCCGCTTCTGCCTCCCAAAGTGCTAGGATTACAGGTGTGAGCCACTGAGCCTGAACTTTTTTGTGTTTCTTCCTATGAGCATCATCTATTTACAGCATTTGACTATTTTTCTCCTGAGTTGTCCTTTCCTCCTAATCTTTCCCTCATAATTTATTTGGCAGTGTAATTTATTGTAGAAAAGTTTTTAATTTGGATGTTGTCAAATGATCGATCTCTTTCTTCATGGCTTTGACTTTTTGATTGTAAGCAGACCTTCCCTATTTCCAGATCACAAGCATATTTTTCTAAATTTTCTACTAATACTACAATAAATTCTTTGTATGCATCTTACTTCGTTGGTCAGATAGTCTGGGTAAATCCTAGGATCATCCACTTACTAGGTAGCAGCACTAGGCAGACGGCTAGACCTGTTCCTGAGTCTTCTCATCTGTGTGGCCACTTCCTGGTGTCACGGTAAAGATCAAGGGAGATGACACAGGTGAAGTGCTTGGCAGGGAGCCTAGCCTACACAGCACTCCGTCAGCATCATTCATAAAATGATTGCTATTAATTTTTGTACTAATTAGTGTCATACACATGAATAATTATAATTAAAATAGTAGCAATACTAATAATAGAATTTGATTATCATTGCTTTTATTTTTTCATGAAGTTTATTTAGTCATTGTAATTGCTGTCAATATTGTGGGATAGGAGTCTAACTTTACTTATTTCCAAATTGGATAAAGGATTGCTCCAAAGATCTTCTAAATTCCCATACATGTCTGGTTAATTTTTGGACTCTGTCCCGTTCCATTAATTTATTTGTCTAGTCTGGAATTAATGCCACCATCCTAGGAATGCCAACTTCTTAGAGGTGGTGTAGGAAAAGCATTTCTGACACAGAGCAGACTTGTACATACTCAATGAATTGTTTAATTGACAAATAAAATTTGTATATACAGGGTGTCTGAAAAATTACCATATACAGGGAAAATGAGATACTAGAGCAAAGTGCACTTTTGTTTACAAAATATTCATTACAAATTTTTACGAAATATTTACAAAACATTCTCCATGAGTTGTTCACCTCTTACTACACAGACATGAAGTCTTCTCTCCCACCATGGCAAACACCTTCCAAGATATCTGTTGTTACACAAGTCTCCTATGCATGCCCATGCATGGAGACTGGGGAACACCCCCATATTTATGGAATACTATATGATGTTTTGGCAGATGTATACACTGTGGAATTATTAAGTCAAGCTAGTTAACATATCTATTATCTTACATACTTACCAGTTTTGTTGTGATGAGAACATTTAAAATCTACTTTTTTTAGCAATTTTCACGTACACAATACATTGTTATTAACTATTATCACCATGTTGCACAATAGATCTTCTGAACTCTTTTCTCCTGAGATTTTACATCCTTTGACCAGTGTCTCCTCAATCCCCATCTGTACCCTCAAGACCCTGGTAAGCACCATTCTACTCTCTGCTTCTCTGAGTTTGACTTGTTTAGATTCCACATACAAGTGAGATCATATTGTATTCACTTGATTTATCTCACTTACTATAAAATTCTCCAGTTTCCTGGTGTTCCTTAGAAATTGTGCTCCCTGCCTGGTCTTTTATGTTACTTTTTCTTTTCTTTTCTTTCATTTTTTTATTAAATCATATCTGTGTACATTAATGCAACCATGGGGCACATTACACTGGTTTTATATACCATATGACGTATTTTCATCACACTGGTTAACATAGCTTCCTGGCATTTTCTTAGTGATTGTGTTAAGACATTTATATTCTACACTTACTAAGTTTCACATGTACCCTTGTAAGATGCATCGCAGGTGTAATCCCACCAATCACCCTCCCTC
>CAUYPK010169647.1:0-19052 GCA_963574355.1 Loris lydekkerianus
TTCCACGTAGCAACGACTCAGCAAGGCCCGGCCTGAAACTGCCTCTACCTAGATACAGCCAATGTGGTACCATGCCACTGGCCCGACCCTGTCACGCACCTCTTCCCCCGCCTTCTTTCCCCACCCCTTCTCCACAATAAATAAATAAATAAAAAGTAGCTGACCTTCTTGAAAAAGTATGAATTTAAATATAAAATATGCTTTAATTGGTACTTTTTCCCAGACATAGCATACAGTTGTGTCTGAGACTAGTTTCTTGACAATTTACCTATAAATAAATTGCCACCACTGTTACATAAATAGCGTGTGTATTCTCTAGCTATAAGAAACAGGATGACAGTTCATTTGACAAACATATATTTGGCACTGCTTGTATGCCAGCCACTGCAGTACACAGTGGGATGTGAGGATCAAAAGGCATAAGGAATATTGCAGGCTTTCAGCCTTGTACTAGGAATGGCTTATTATCATAAACTGGTTTTAAGGAAGAGATAAAGCTGCTGGCTAGCTATGCTATGAAGGCATTTTTATTTTTATAGCAATTGTGCTTAAAACAAAATCCTTGTTTCTGTTAAATATACTCAACATTTATGTGAACAAAATTAAAAATAACTAGGTTTTTAAATTCACTATCATGAGTTCTAGGAGTGTCAGTACTGTGTCTATTATGCTCAATATTAATTCAGCACTTAGCTCATTATCTGGGACATGGTATATGTCTGTTAAATTAATAAATGATGGAATAATTGAATGCTTGAATTCTGTTATGTGGGGTAGAATTTAAACCCCCTACTTTTGAAAGGCTCATGAGGACACACATACATTCAAAATTAGATCTTCCACAGGGTCTGAATGATTGGTGAGAGTTGTCCTTCACCTCTTTCCAGATAAAGTTGCCTTTCTATTCTTTTTAGCCCAGAACTCAAGCAGGAATGTCTAACCTTTTTTTTTTTTTTCTCTCTCTTTTGAAAAATAAGAGTTGTCTTGGTCCACACGTTAAATACACAAACACTAATGAAATTGATTAGCAAAAAAAAAAAAAAAAGGTCCATGTATACTTTTCATGACATTTGACCACAGCAGAAAGAGTCCTCAGGAAATCAGCACACAGGTCATAGGACACAGGGTGGACACCCCTGCTAGAGTTTTTCCTGAGTATTCATTGAAATGATGAGCAAACACAAACACACACACACACATATATACTTTTTTTTTTTTTTTTTGAGTGATATGTCCCACTCATTGGTTTTGCTAAGTTCCACTTCTATGTAGGAATCAACTTACTTTCTGTCTGGGAAAGAAGTCACACTCTAAGCTTTCACAGAACTTCCCCTTCTACAAAATTGTTTCTTTACTTTGAATACTTGTAGATTGTTGGAAAATGAAAAGGAATAAAATGAAGCCTGCACAGAAATATCTTTAAATTTAGCTGTGGAGAAAGAGAAGTAAGGAAACAATTATAATGCAGCATGCTATATGCTAAGAAAGAGCGCTATCAGAGCCCTGGGAAAACATGGCTCAGTCAGCTTGGGCTGCCATAACAAAATACCATTGGCTGGGTGGCTTAAACAACAGATGTCTGTTTTCTCACAGTTCTACAGGCTGGGAAGTCCAAGATCAGGTTTCTGGCATAATTCAGTTCCTGGTGAGGGCTCTCTTTCTGGCTGGCAGACAGCTGCCTTCTTGCTGTGTTCTTACACAGAGAGGAGAGAGAGAGCACCCTGGTCTCACCTTCTCTTCTTCTAAGTACACTGCTTTTATCAGATTAAGGTCCCACGCTGATGACATCATTTAACTTATATTATTTCCTTAAAGTCCATATCTCCAAATACAGTCACATTGGGCATTAGGTCTTCAACATACGAATTTTGAGGGACTCGATCAGTCCATAGCTAGGCATCAAAGGCAGGGGTGATTGATAGACTACATGGATAAACAGCAACTGGGAGAATCCTACAGGTTAGGGAAATGGTTACAACTTTCTACCTGATGAGGACAGCATGAGCACATATGGAGGTAAGAACTTGAAGAATGAATATTGATGGCACTTAAACTGGGAGTCAGAGGGTGGAGCCACTGTTGGGGCCTGGAGATGTGTATTCAGGAGTCACTAAGTGTCAGACTGAATGAGACCAGTAAGGTAGTGAGGGGGGTCCAGCCGAGGACACTAAGAAGGAGTGGCCAGGGAGGTAGGTGAAGGGAACCCCAGTAGAGTGTACTTTCCAGATACCAGGTGAAGCCTGGAGGCCCAGAGGTCAAGGGTATGAAACTACTGATGGTCTAGAACTAACTTAGATTAGCAAGGTCACACTGAGGGCTAACATTAGATTAGCAAGGTGGAGATCATCAGTGGTAAGTTAGACCATAGCAGTTTGCCTACAGTTGAAAAGTCCTGGCTGAAGTGGGCTGGGAAAAGGACATGAAACCTGGGGAGAGCAGGTATAGACAATCCTTCAAGGAAATTTGCTTTATGGGGAAACAGAGGAGAGGTATATAACATGAGGTGGCTCCAGACAGAAATAGAGCTGCCTCCCTCCCCTACAACCCTTAGCATCAATGTGCTCCAAAGCCACACTCTGTTCTGCAAGTGTAAGTTTATATTTATGAGTAACATTGCTTGGGAGGGACTTGATGATAATAAACACAGAAAATTAACTACAAACAACCAAGTAAGTCCCTATTTTGAAATATGAATTACATATAGTTTGCTAAGCAGCTTTCTAAGGCTTGATTATACATTTGGAAGATACAAAGAAAAAATATATGTATATCTATATATTTGGTTTTGATTCTGACTTCAAATTCCTCTTTTAGGTAAAATTATCAGCCATGTTAATTTATGGAGAGCATCTCTGCTGTGGTTCAATTAAAATCTACTCTCACCCCATATTTGGTGGCTCTATTGATTCCCAATAGTTTGCCCATCAGAATGGTCGTTTTTTAATGATAGTAACCTCCTTTTCTCTGTTTCTTGTTTTGTTTCATTGTTGTTTTAGAGTGACTCTGGAAAATTCATATCACACTTGAGTGTTTTGTAAAGGTTTAAATATGTGTCTTCATCAAGAGTAATACTAAGGTTTGTTTTCCATCTGTATGCTCTCTGATAAATCAATCACTAGTTACCCTGGGTATGGCCTCCTTTTATTTGCTTATAATTCTGGTGGCTTTATGACTTTTTTTTTATTCCCTATGGTTGTCTCCCAGTGATCCATTTCCTTATGCAATGCTGTCCTATTGAGTGGGTGGACTCTCTAACTTGCTTTTAGCCAACAGAATGTAGCAACCGTAATGAACATCACTCCTGATTATGTTACATTATGTAAGGCTGGGAATGGCGAGGCAGACTCCCACTGAACAATAGGCATGCTGTAAGTGACCTCTGGAGAGGCGCAGGTGGCAGGGACCTAGGGCTGGCCTCTAAGACCTGGGGATGGCTCCAGCTCACAGCCAACCAAATGAGCATGAAAGCGATTCTTCCCTAGTCAAATCACCAGATGTCCCTGGTGATGTCAAGTAACCAGTGAACGCTTTGTCAGAGGCTTCTGAGACTCTAATCATGGACTTAGTCAAACCATGCCCAGGCCTCTGACTCGTACAAAGTGTGAGAGAATAAACATTTACCCTTGTGGTCCATTTGTTACTAGTTTTATACACAAAATATTTTATGTTTTTTATTGAAAAATAACTTTTTTTATAAGCCTATTACCAGATATTTTTTAGGCCCAATTTGATAGCCTCTATCATTAAGGAGTTTCAACAAATTTAAATTTATCATGTGTAAATTTAACATGGTATCATGTTATACCAAATTATTTCTATTTATCACATACCATATTCTTTATTCTTGGTGTATTTATTTTGTCTCTTCTATTCTTCAATTCTGATTTTTGACTGGATAGCTTGAGTAAACTTCTACTTACTTAAAAATAGAACATTCTATTATTTTGTTCTTTTAATGGTTGGGATTACTATCTGTACTTAAAATTACTCTACCCTGTTATTTTGTGAAAATTATTAATATATATATTTTGCCTCTAATAAGATAAATATTTTAGCCTATTACTGTACCAGTTGTGTCTCCTTTCTGCTATTATATTAATATTCTAGAATTTTAAGTAGCAATATACTTTACCAACTTAACTTCACATAGTATCTCCTGGACCAATCCATTAATGAGAATTTCCTTTGCAAGTGTTTTGATCTGGGTCTGGTGAATGCTTTCTTTGTATCTTCATTATGGAATGATAATTTTGTTGATTAAAAATTTGATTTATGGGGTGGTACCTGTGGCTCAAAGGAGTGGGGCGCCGGCCCCCTATTCCAGAGGTGGCAGGTTCAAACCCAGTCCCAGCCAAAAAAAAAAAAAAAAAAAAAAAAAATTTGGTTTATGGCTTCTTTTCCTTCAAAACTTAAAAAATGTTAGTCCATTATTGTCTAGGTTTCACTGTTCCTATTAGAAGTCTGATTGAATCTAATGTTTATTGTTCCTATCTGGAAGCTGTTAGAATTTTATTTTGGCCTTTGATATTCTTAAACACTATTCTCAGGAACCTAGATGTGGGATTTTCCCTTGTCCTTCCTACTTAAACCTTTAGGAATTCTTTTAATCTGAGGTCTTTCATCTTACTAATTTTGGATATTTACCTCTAGTATTTCTCCAAATACATTCTTCTTTCATTTTTATTTTTCTCTCTTCTAAAACTCCTATTATCACCTCCCTATCGCTTAGTTTTCTTTTATCTGTACCTGCTGTCCTCTGATCTTCCAAATCACCATTTCTTTCTCTAGCTAAATTCACTTGTTTTCAAAAACATTTTTTCTATTTGAGCTATTAAACTGTGCATACCTAATATTTGCATTTGCTTCTTTTTATTAGTTTTTGTACTTGAAGACATTAATGCCATTCTTGATGTCTTTAAATATATTTGTCATGATACTTTTAGATTTTTGGTTCATCAGTTTCAATAGCTCTGCTTCAGATTCTACTTTGGATAGTATAGATATGTTCAGTTTTAGCCTGGCTCTGAAAAACTGGAAGTGTGATTATGTGGTAGCCCAGGGCCTACCTATCCAGACCTGGGCTTGCATGGATAACAAGGGGTGAGCACCCTTGCTTTTGAACCCCTAACATCTGGTCATATACATATTCCAGATGGGGATGTAAAACCATGAGAAGTTTATCACCTGCCCTGTTACTCTTCATTTTTAATATTTCCTCTCTCTAGGACCGCTGACTAGATCAGTCCTGTGAGAAGAGTTACAGCTCTTAAACCTCCAATATGTACCTTAATATTAAATCTTCATGAGCCCTGTAACGATGTAGCAAGGTATATCTTACCTATGTAATTATTTACTCTGAGTCGGTATGAAAAGAATTTGCAAAGAAAGTGCATCAATTATTTATTTAACAAATATGTATTCAGCATTACTCTTTTCCAGGTACTGAGGTAGCTTTTAGGGATATAGAAGTAACTAACACACAGAATCTCTAATTCATGGAAATGACAGTCTTATGAGGCAGAGAAACATTACACAAGTAATTATAAAATTATAAATGCTATGAAAGACAAGGACAGTCTGCGGTGGAAACATAGAAGGGATTGCTTAAAAATGGCACTTCTGAAGAACCACTGTTGGAAATTGAGATTTCACATTAAAATCAATAGGGCTAGAACTGTGTGCCTCACTCTTTAATAGGCGGTAGTGTTTGTACTTCTTATACCCGTGAGGGAATCCAGAAGCCACATGACAAACACAATGCTTATTTCTAGGGTTTCAGTTTCACTTAAAGATTTGGGAAAACAAACATACTTTATATTAAAACAAATATAGATATATTATGGAGCAGACTGTATGCATGTTAAAGATGAAAGATGAAACTTCAAAGAAATTTTACACTTGCTGTAATTTCCTTTGAACTACACCCCCAGACTCCCTAGGGGTGTACATTCACTTTCCTTTGCCTTTAGGGGTACATTTTATTCAAAAAAAAAAAAAAAAAGTAATGCTTAGCAAGTAATAGAAGGAGCCTGATGCCACTAAGAATTGTGGGTAGCCTGCACCAAGCTAGGTAGCCTCTATGACTCAGTTTCCTTGGGGATAACATACAGGTGATGCTTACTTCTCAACATTGCTGTGAGGATTTAGTCATAGCAAAGAAAAAAAAAATTCAGGGCAGTATTTGCTACACAATAAGCACTTAACACATATGAGTTACTTCTTCCCAATATCAGTGACATAAATAGCTGTCTAGAAATCTTGTTCAAACTCAGCACGGCTAGAACTGCAGAGGGAACAACTAAAGGAAACAGGTTTTAGAAAGCCCTGCGCTAAGTTCCCATCTGTTTATCCATTAGCATAATAGCTACTGTAATAACAGCTAACAAATGTGAGTGTGTGTGTGGTGAATCTGAAACGCTTGTAAACTGTAATTTAAGAAAACAAAACAAACAAACCTTCCCATTTTCCATATGTTGATGTATTTTTACTGTGCTGCTATTTTTAACCATTTCATATGATAAAGGGGGGAAAAAGTAACAGCAACCAAGATTGCATCTATCCCTCTTGTGAACAAAATATCGGGTTAAAGAATATGAGCCCTTGATTAACTTAAATCAGCTCACAGTTGTAAAGTGTACTTACGATTACATGGATAGGCTAATAAAGGGCCCTACGGTTCTCAGTACTAAGTACTCTTGTACAGGGACAGCTTTAAGATTCATTTTTGAAATTCAGTTTTAACTGAGTTTTGCTCTTTCCTTCAATGTCCTAAGCCCCAATGAGTGGGCAGAATTGAAAAATTTAGCAAAATTAGATGATCATAATTTGATATTTTTCATATATGAAGGTAGATACACAGTAATGCTTTGTATGTTAAGATTCATTTTCATTTTCCCAAATGGTTTGTTTCTAAAATGGAATTGTCTTTATATTGCAATAGGATAATTAGAAAACAATGTCTACTAGTTCGTTACACTTAATAGGACCAAGAGAAAAGAAAGCATATCAGGGTTTTCTTTCTTTCTCAGATATTTGTTGTTTAAAATATAACATTTTATAATTAAAGTGCTATGACATGAACTGGGGTAGTTGAGGAAAGGATTGCTTATCAGGATCCTCAGTGAAGCAAATAGAAGGGTCATCGGGAACATAGCAGATCTGAGCCCTGCTGCCGTGAAGAAGGCCAAGGGTAATTCACCAGGTGTGAAGCAGATGGGGCTCCACACCTGCATCTGAGAAGGTCTGGAGAGGTGACGCCCAGTGATGAGGGACATACATGTGTCCTTGACCATTTGTCAATTTCTAGAAGGTACAAAGGAAGACTTCAGGTTCCAACAGTCCTCAAGAGTGGAGTAATAAAATGGCAGTCTTCCCAGTGTCAGAAGAGTCAGGAATTCTAGTTGTCTTAATAGCAAGACAATAAATTGCTTTGTACCATTAGAAATGGATAGTTGTCTGGTATTTTCTTAATATCTCTGCTGGTGGCTATTCCACATTTCTGCTTACATGCAGGACTTAATTACTCTTACCAGTGGCTAAGGGTGAGGCAGAAATCATTGCATGTGTACAATCTTACCAAATACATTAACTTTTGACCCCACCAGCTTCCCTGTTTGCAGTGGGTCGTGCTGATCGCTGCAGCAGAGAGATATGGCCCCTCCCCTGACTGGAGAGCTTCCCACAAGGCCTCAAGCCTACAGAGAAAGACACTGTTTCCTATTGGAAGTGAAGAGAATGAAATCCTAAACCTCAAGCTGCCTCAGCTGTTTCCTCTCTCAATTCTTATTCATGAATATATGAAGAATCAAGTTGTTTTTTTATCAGAACTTTTGGGTATTTAGAAATTCTTGAATTTTGGCAACTTTAAGAGTCTAAAACTAATAGCGATTTTTTTTCTTTCATCTTGAAGATTTATCCCAGTACCTGGTGTAAAATTGGTGTTTTAGCACACGCATTCAGCAATGCTAAGATTCTTGTGCCTTTCTTCTTTGAATAAAAAGACCTTTATGTTATTCTCTACCTCTGTGTATTTATTATAGCCAAGTTGGTCTCCTTGGATAAGAAATAAGAATGTTCTCATTCTGAAGCCTAAAAATACTAAACCCACATCTTTCAAGGAGATTTAGTATAAGAATTAGTTAAGCTTCTTCGATCGCAAACAACAGAAGACAACTCTAACTGACTTAAACCAAAGAGGGTTGACTAAACTACATCAGGGTTAACACATTTGAACACATTTCAGAAAACTGAAAAACAGCCCTTAGAAGTAACAAGAGACAGGCAGGTCTTTGAGATAGAAGTCACCTGGATATGTCATATCACCAAGAGAATTTTTCTAAAGGAAATCAGGGTGCTGCTAGGAAGAAAGGATGGATGATAGGTTAGGCATACAGATTTTGTTTTTCTTTTGAGATGACAAAATCCCCAACAGTTTGCATAATATTTGCACTCTCAGTCCTTCCATAAAATTGGTGCTGAATAAACAGTTAATGATGTTAATAGTAATCAAGATTTCTTAAGCATTAATTTTTAACTGATATCCATATGCTACATTGCCCCCTTTTTTGTGGAGTCCCTTTTTTCTTGACCAGATGAACAGTGCCAGATTAATAATTTACCAGATTAACAATTTTTTGCACACAAAAAATCATGTGCAAAGCAATAGGAGTCAATGCTTTCTTATGACCACATGACTAGAGCTAGTACTTCACTGAAAGCCTAACATTTTGATCCCAAATATTCATTGGAAGAATGAACTAAATGAATGCCTGTCAGTGATATTAATTTATAAACTTCAGTTTCAGAAAGTTATCAGAACTGACTGCATTACAACGTGTACAAACCAAAAAGATGCAG
This sequence comes from Loris lydekkerianus, assembly GCA_963574355.1. Lineage (NCBI taxonomy): Eukaryota > Metazoa > Chordata > Mammalia > Primates > Lorisidae > Loris > Loris lydekkerianus. Next base: position 8,857 of record CAUYPK010169647.1, read on the forward strand.
TGATATCTTTTCTCTACCTGAAGTAGTTCTCTGTTCTTGCAGCAATAACTCATTTCTTGAGTAGCCTTGGTCTCCAGGCTCTGCACTTCTCCAAAAGTGATTGGCAAGTGCCTAAGTTTTCAATTACACTTGCTATGTGTCCCAGATGAAAGCTTCTCCTTTTCACTTACATTTTTCCTCAATTATTTTCTCATTCAGGGAAAGGCTCTGGGGAACAGCACAACTAAAATTATGTCCAGCTAATTTGCAGTTCCTGAATTGTTCTCACGCTGCATTGGTGGTAATAAATCTTTCAGTCTTTGTCCTAATGTACCAGAGTACGTGGAAAGCTGACTTCTTTTTAAGATGGGTTGGGAATATACTGAGTGACACAGTTTAATTTGAACATCAATCTAACCGTCTACTCACTGCAGAGTAACTTTTGGGGGAGATCACCACTGATGAGACTGAAACTAGAAATTATGTCAAGAGTCCTGGGCTTAAGCAGGTATGATTTTAGTGTGCTAATTGTTCAGCCTTGAAATTCCAGAGATGATGCCACTCATCTTACAAACTCATGGTGTGAATTATCTGATGTCAGGTATTTACTCATTTATTCATCCAACAAATATTATTTGACCTCTTCCTGTGTGACAATCCTCATCTCAGGCACATAGAAAAATAATAATAAAAAAAAAAACCCAGAAGAAAATGAAACGTACACTCACAAATATGCATACATATAAAATGAGTGTTAAACTCATTCATTAATCTGGCTATAATATTTTCTAAGAATTTACCTTGTTAATATCTATCCATATAACTATTTGTTATTACAGATGCTCATAATCTTTTTTATGCAGAAAGAAACTTCTTTATTTTGAAAAAAACTAAAAGATTTAAAAATTAATTATTATTCTTCTTTTTTCTTTTCTTTTTTTTAATTTATATTCCACATTTAGTAAGTTTAACATGTACCCTTGTTAGATGCACCATAGGTGTGATCCCACCAATCACTCTCCCTCATAATCTTTTATGAAATATAGATTCCATCGTGTTTTCTTACATGTAATCCTTCTTTGTGAAGTATGGAGCCAATAATAGAAGATACAATTTCATACTTGTGGAAATCAATTAAATTTTTAATTTGATGAAAGATATAGTCAAGCATTACTTAGGCTTTTTTCCCCATTCAAATGACTTCCACTGATCTCCAATGTGTCTTAAATTTTCCAAGGGATTTTACATGTAAGCAGGTAAGATACAGATTATACTTCATTCTCAAAAACTAATTTATCTGGGGTGGCGCCTGTGGCTCAAAGGAGTGGGGCACTGGACTCATATATCGGAGGTGGTGGGTTCAAACCCTGCCCCAGCCAAAAACTGCAAAAAAACAAAAACTAATTTATCTGAAAAATATGTAGGATTGGTGAGTCTTATCATTAGCTTAAATTTGTTTCTTTAACTTATTTAGAATATTAATATCTTGATAAATAAATTTGGAAACTTGCTAAGGAAAAAGGGAAGAAAAAAGTCCAAATAGTTGCCATTTACAAGAAGAAAGACTGTATTTGAAAAACTTAAAGGAAATCATTAGTACTTCACAATAAACACTTCGAAATTCATGGCAGAATACAAATTATTTCCGAGGCAGAAAAATGTGGTATCACTGACAAGCATCCAGGTTATAACCACAAAAAAAAAAAAAAAAATTCTATGTGAATAAGTTGGGGAGATTTTTTGGTTAACAAAACACTTAGCAGTTAGTGGAATTTCATTCACCTACAAAATGTCAGGCTTCTTGGCTTCAGAGAATATAGGATTTGCTAATCATTTGAACCATAAGATAACATTTTAATGAGAATTATGTAATTTCACTGGAAGGGAAAACATTCCAAAGCATGCCACTAGAAACTGACAGCTCGTATTTAAAACTGTCTGACATGCTCTGCATTAGGAACGTAGATGGGACACTGGGCAGGCAGGGCCGGCCCCTCTGCTGTCAGAATTCTTGTCTGTTGGAATGGCATTCTTTGATGTGAGAAGTCTAGATTTTTTGGTGTTGTCCCCCTTCCTCACACTAGGGCAAGAGAGCCTGAATCATTGAAGGTAATGGAATCAGAAATAATCTCTCACACTTTGTTCCCGGTCTGAAGCCCACGGGCAACGATTGTTCCTGCGCCGTCTGCCGGGTGTTTCTCAGGCCGCCTATCAGACTGTGAAAAGCTTTCACGGTAGAGAGAGCCCCAGTGGAGAGCGACTGGGAGCCCAGCGCAGAGCAGAGCGAGGGCGAAAGTTTAGACAAAGCTGCAGCTGCAGAAACGGACCAAGTGTGGGTGGAAGGAGCCAGTGTCCTTAATGAGTGGGTGAAAACCAAGGGATGAGGAAGGGAGCAGTGGCTCACGCCTGGGAGGCGGAGGCAGGTGGATTGCTTGAGCTCAGGAGTTCTAGACCAGCCTGAGCAAGAGGCAGACCATCTCTACTAAAATTTAAAAAAATCAGCCCCGTGTTGTGGCGAGTGCCTGGGCTCCCAGCTACTCAGGAGATTGAGGCAGGAGGATCTCTTGAACCCAAGAGTTTGAAGTTCTAATGAGCTATGAGGCCAGGGCACTCTACTTAGGGTGAGAGAGTGAGAGTATGTCTAAAAAAAAAAAAGAGGGAGGGAGGAAAAAAGGAAGGGAAAAAAGAAAAGAAAATCAAGAGATGGATGGTCTGAGGCGGTAAGCCCTAGAGGTTAAGACCCCAGGCCCCAGAACCAGACTGACCCCTCTCACGCTGACTCTGTCCCTGAATAGCTGTGCGACCTTAAGAAAATGCCTTAACATCTCTGCATCTTGTTTCTCCACTGATATAATGAAAACGACCACAGCACCTCATAAACGACTGTGAGTTTAAAATGAGTTGGTGTGTTTAATAGATTTAGAATAGCATCAAGCAAGTAATAACCCCTTGTAAATATTTAGCTTTTATTTTCAAACCTTAGGAGAGCTTAAGAATGAGTTCCAAAATTACATCAGGTGAAGTTTGGGCTAATATTCACAATTAGCATTTATCCTCACCCAAGGGCATTTTTTAGTAGGAACACACACACACACACACACACAGAGTTAATTCAATCATGGGCTGTGTGCGGTGGGGTGAGGAATACTCTAAAGGAATAGCCTAGTGTGTTTCAACTGAAAAATAATAACCAGAGATTAAAGAACTCTGTGATGGCTCCAGAGGGGGAAAAATGTAGAAAATTCTTCAGAGCAGGTTATTGATATTTTATGAGAATTTGATAAAGCAGAGCATTAGCAAGTGAGTACTAAATTTGTACAGGTAATAAAGGCTTCAGAAGGTAATAAGAATCTTGGACCTTCCACACAAAGGTGCTCTCAGAGGCTTAGTAATTGCCTAAATGAAAGGGCATTACCATTTCTATAATCACAATTCAAATCCAGGGGTCACTTATGGTTGACAGTGTTATTGATGCTGTTCCAGCTTCTGTAGCACAAGAGGCTTTTAGCATGAAACAGGTTTCAGCTATTTCCTGCATCTTGTTCATTTCACATCCATTCTATGAAATATTTTAGCTTTGTTGATAAAAAAAAAAGCATTTTAAATACTAGAGCCTTCCTGTGGAAAAGCTTTATAGTCTGAATATAATATGGTAAAAATATGAATGTGAGCAACAACAACAAAAAAATTAATGAAAACAAAGTACTGAGTCCTTCCATTAGTGACTTTTCTTACGTCTAGAGATAATCATATGCATGCAAAATTATGCGTCTAATCTTACTTCTATTTTCATGTGAATCTGGAAAATTCAAGCTATATACATACATACACATATATATATATATATATATATATTTTTTTTTTTTTTTTTTTTTTTTTTCCAGTTTTTGGCCAGGGCTGCGTTTGAAACTGCACCTGGCAGACAGGGCTGGCGCCCTACTCCTTTGAGCCATAGGTGCCGGCAATTCAAACTATATTAAAGGGATGCTGTTATATTTGTAATTCTGCTAAATAATTTCTACCAAAATTACATGACAAGACGATCACTCTCATTATCATTATATGGATAATCCATGTCCAGTCTCTCTTCATAGGACTAATGTAGGTGATGGCAAGATAATGCTTCCCAATAATTTAGTGTTGGGGATCCTCAAGATCACCCCCAGTTTTGATGATTCCTTATAAGGGCTCATGGGACTTCCTCTATAGTCATACTCACAGCAAAGATATATTACAGTGAAAAGAAACAAATCAAAATTAGCAAAGAAGGAAGGCACTTGGGGCAAACTTCAGAGGAAACCAGGCACAAGCTATTAGAGTTATCTTACAGGGGAGTCACACAGAACATCTTTGATTTCCTCAACCATCAGTTTGGAACAACAAATGTGAAGTTTTATCTTCCATGTAAGCTTGTTAGGGACTCAGCACCTCAAGATTTAACTGGGACCTGGTCACATAGGTGTCCTCTTTGTAGCATGTACCAAAATTTCAGCTTCCAAAGTAAAAGATGTCTAGCAGAAAGCATATTATTTATTCAGTTCAGGAATAGTGAGTTACTCTTAACATTTAGGGAAAGTTTTGTGTAAGAATAGGGAACCATTTGATGGCCAACTCCTTAGATGCCAGCCAAGGGATAACCTTGTAAGCAGATGTCTTTAAAGATAGCAATTCCGGGCTCTTTTCTGCACATGTAGCAAAGTAAATTTAGGGACTGGTTTTGAAGACTGAAGAGAAGAGAGCTTAGCTTTCCTGACAGCCTTGAACTTGAATTATCTAATGAAACTGTCAGAAATGTTTGCAATGCCCCTCAATTTAGGTCACTGCCAAAGCGACAAGTGAATAAACTCTGTAAACGTATTTTATCACTGCCAACTAACCACTGCTTTGCCAATTTCTTTTTCTCTAAGGAACCCTCACCCACCCTCCCCATGTTACAGAAAAGCATCTAATATAGCACTCAGAAAGGTCAGAAACCCATCTACCAAAACTATGCCTAACCCTACTGAAGGACAATCTTTACAGGTATCATAAAGAAGGGCAACTTTGTGTTGGAGATTTAAGAATCTAAAAGAAATTCAAGTCAAGTCTTGTTTTTCAAAACTCTAAGTTCCAAAATGGTACACAGACATAGAGGTCATTTTTGACACATCCTTATTCTCAGCCATTGTATTGCCAATTATTAAGCTGCATCAATGTTAGTTCCTAAAATATTTCCCTAATCTGTCTACTTCTTCCCATATCCAACCTGTGCCTTCAGTCCAAGATGCATCCTGCCCAGTGGTGGGCTGATGTGGTCTCTAACTGCTTTCTCCTGCACTGTGTACTGACTCTGCTTTTTTCCCTATCTTATAGAGTGACCTTCTGAAAACACTGATCATCTCGGGTTATCTTTAATACCTTTCCATCTATTGCCAACAATAAAACACCCAAATCATTAACAGGTTTTATCAGATTCTGCGTCATCTGGCCTTTGACAACCTTAGTAGCCTCGTTTTGCCTCTGTGCCTCTTGCTTTCTAAACTTTAGCCATAGAGACCAGTCTAGGAGGACCCCAGACGTGAACTGTTTTCTCGGGACATGCTACCCTCCTAGCGGAGATATATGACAACAATGTAAAGAATACCACCAACCCGAGAACCTCACTCCTCCTTTGATGTCGGGAGTTTTTATTGGAACTTCATTGCACAGGCATAAGTGACTGCTTGCCCATACGACTGAACTCAGCCTCCAGCCACCTTCTGTACCTTCCCAGAAGTCAGGCTGATACCACATGGCCAGAGGATTATACAACTGTGTAACTAAGGTTATGTAACCTTAGTTTTTGCCAACCAGCTGCTCGTGCCACCTGCCTCTATCTTAATTGATTAATTTCATCTTATCTTTTAAGTCTTGCCTTGAAATATCACCTCCTTGGAAAAGCCTGTCCTTACTTCTTTGTCTCCCAAAGTACCCATACCTACACACACCCCCTCCTATATTCTTGGTCATCTTTATTAGCTAAATATTCTTTAGCACCTTATAGTTTTCTTTAAACATCTATCAGAATTATAATTAATTAGCTGCATAAAGTATTGTATGTTGTATATCTCTACCTCTAGACTATAAGCTACCTGAGGGCCAGGACTCCTTTTGTCTGATGTATTGCTATACACCCTGTACCTAGCAGTGCACCTTATATATATAAGATGATGACTATGGATTGAATGAATCATTAGTTATTGTCTCTTTATTTCCTATGCCTCACAGGATGTGTATTTCCACATTTTCCCCTAGATGCTTAGCTGAGCTTTATCTCTCTTCCTCAATGAGCCACTTATGTCATCTGAATCAGACATCTAGTATGCACCTGTGGCTTCTTCTCACTTCCCATCAAAAAGACACAAAAGCACCATTCTTGCCTCTGATTATCAATCACATTTCACTTAGGACTTATTCATAGAAGCTGAACTTTGAATGTTGTTCTTATTCCTCTGTATCACCTTCCTGTTTATTCATTCTTAAGATCGAGACATTCAGAAATCTTCTTTCTGTTGGCATGAGTAGAGCCCATGCAAATGCAATTCATAAATCAAAACATTACTAAGTACAAAGAAATAAACTATGTGTTGGACTTAAAATTGTATCCTCCTAGATGTTCTAGTTGTAAAAATATAGATAAATTTTCCCTTTCCTCTCTCTCTCCATAACAGTTATCAAAACTAACTTCCTCAGGTCTTTTTTTCTACCTGGATTATACAGAATCTAACCTTACTGTCACACTAGCACAGAATTTTGAAAGGTCTTTAGTTGTTTTTTTTTTTTTTTTTTTAATTTCATGTATATGACAATTAATTGATATTATTTCCACTTATTTTTTTTTTTATTCCTGGAAGCATTTTGATATGTTAAGTGACATGAATGACTCATTTTCCAACTTTAATAACCCTGGATGCAGGTGACTGGAAGAGATTATTCACTGACCAGCACCTAGGGATAGATGGTTGTAATCATCTACATTTATAGTCTTCTCTCAATTGTTCCATAGTTTGCTATTGTGCTTATCCCTGGTAATGGATTTAGGAACATCTCTGTCATTCAGACCACATCTGACCCTTTGGACTAACAAGGTGACTCATGATGGTCCCTTCTGGTCACGTGTTCTGAGCCTGACCTCTGGAAAGAGATAGAGGTGACCAAAGATGGACTTCAATTGCCTGAACAATCAATCAGTTATGCTTGTGTAATGAAGCCCCAGTGAAATCATGCAAAAGACATTTTTTTAAAACTCACTCAGATCTTTGAGTTTCCTGATGGCACCAAGCTTGCTACCACCCACAAACTTGAACATGTCCTTTCCTATGTCTGGAAGCTTTCCCCTACTCTGTCCAAGTAATTCTTATTCACTTTTTGTGCCTCATCTCAATGTACTCCTTTTAAAATGTTTTCTCTATTTCATTCTATTTAAATCTGTGAACTCTGACTTTATAAAATTATTTTGTGTTCAGGTATTTATATGAATTATTCTTACATGAATTCATGACAATTTACGTACATGGTGGCACATGTATTTGTTGAACACCTCCGTTTCCTACTAGATTATTAAGGTTAGAATTATAAGGTTGGAATTTATGTCTATTTTGTTTACAACTATTTCTCTCTTAGCACGTTAACTGGTGCAGTGATTAATAAATACTGTTTGAACTTGAACAGATGAATGCCAGGTTATGAATGTGTCCTAGGCTAATGGTCCCACATGGAAGAAAGGTAAATAACTGTCAAAGGCTGTAAGCGCCAAGTTTCTCACATGGGAAATTGCTGCTAAGTCAGAAGTGGTTGAGCTGACAGAAGTTGAGCATAGGTACCTTTCTGTTGTGGATGCCTTGATAGTTTTGTTGTAGTTTATCCATACTATAATGATACTAAATAATATATTTCAGGGCTACAGACTCTGTTCATGGTAATTGGATTTGTAAAATAGTAAATACAGTATTTCACTTTCACAATGTACTATCCAAAAGAAGAGAGTCTCTAACAGGTGGAAATAAAGCAGATTCAATTAATACAACTAAACAAAGTCAGGTGACCTAGGAAAAGTCATATTTTGAGAGAAGCTTCATTTATATTAAGTAAATACATTGTCCAAATAGTATCTAATAATAGCAATGGAAGAAAAAGGAAAGGCCACATAGTTACATATTAAATTAGATTATTTTTAATCATGTTTTTGAAAAACATGACTGAAAGTTTGTAATGAACTTGACCCTTTAAAAATTTTTTTTACTGAAATAGCCATATACCAAATATCTGCTTTGGGCCCCCTATTGTCATAAAACCCACATTAATTTCTACTAACATTGATGAACAGACAATAGTGGGTGGGACTAATGGGGCCCTACCTCTTATAATTAGGGATGCCATCTAACTTTGCTACTGCTTTCAATTAATTCTTAACTGAAATCACTTAAATGTGACTGTTACCATTAATGAGAAAGGATATTAAATATGGATTATGTCTTTCATAGTGTAGCTAGCTGGCCATCTTGGACTTAATTCTAACCATCTGTGACCCTTTACAATACATTAAGCACACCTTTTCAGCAGCATCCCTATTACAGTTAATCATGCTGAGGAAGAGATTAAACTAAACGTCTTATCAAGACACTGACATTAACCAAATGCTAGTCAGATGGGTCAGAAAACAAAGAACTACATCTAAGCTCTGTGTTTTCAGTGGATGTTGATTTAAATCAATAGTAGCTGAGTCTTTTCATGCATCAATATAGGGATTGCTGACCTCTCAGATTTCAGTGATATGACTGAAAGCACTTCAGCATATTTAGAGGTGAATTTTGTTTTTATTTCCCTAGAATATGTGTATTCTTTCAGTAAAAAGCTATAGACAATAAGTACATGGAGTTCCAGAAAAGAACATAAGGTTTTTATATTCTTCATGGAAAAAAAAAAAAAATTAGTTCAGTATTAAGCACAATGATAATCCTAGCAACATATGGACTGCACCATAGTGATATTTTCCAATTTTGAAAATTCCATTGCCTTGTGTAAAAATTATATAGATGGGAAGCACGACCTCTAAAAATGGTTTCTAAGCTCTTGCTCACGCTGGGCACTGTGAAGAGCATCAGGTTTCTGGGCTAGAGCCTGTTTTGCAGTGGTCCCCCAAGCCATAGGGAGGATGACAAAACACCATAGAAGCCAGGAAATGACCAATGATGGTCCAAAGCAACTTGAGGGGAAGGAAGAGGCCTGAGGCCAGTGAGCTAAGAAAATGGTGGTTTTGAGGTGAGAGCAAGATGGTGGCCAAGTAACAGCTTTCCTGCAACTGGGCACTGTGAGTCTGGAAAGATAAGACTCCAGACATCTCTGCCTGGTGGGATGTGCCTATAATCATCCCTCTGAGGATATAGGGAGTCAGCGAGAGACTTCTGGACCCCAAGAGGAGGACACAAAAACAGTGGAAAATCTGGCAAGTAGTTGCGTGTGTTCAATCGGTCTAATCACACTGGCAGCTGTAAGTACAGCAGCAGCGAGACTGCAAACCGGAAAGGCCTTACCTGTGAACTGTTTTGGTGTTTTTGGACTTGGCACTCAGTTGAACTGCCTTGGGGAGAGCTTGAGCAGGGTTGCGGAGAACTTTGGGCATTGTCTAGGGCCCCAGACTGAGCCCGTTGAGCCAGACGGAGCTAATAGTGTTCGGCTGTGGGCCGCAAGGAGCCATTGTGAGAGAACTGCCCCAGCAAGCTCCGCCCTCAGGGTTGCAGAGCAAGGATGGGGCAGGAGCTAGTAACCTAGTGACTGAGCAGCCTAAAGGCGGGGATGGAGCCACCTTACAGCCTTAACCAGCAGGGGCAGAGTGAGACCAGTTTTGTCACAATGGGCATGGGAACTTAAAGAGCAAGAGGAAGTGAAAGGAAAATTAGGGCAAGGAAACAAATAAAAGAAATCACTCACGAGGAAAAATCATCAGAAAACTCTAGGCAACATGAAGAACCAGTCCAGAGCAACCCCTCCAAGGGACCATGAGGTAGCTCATGCAGAGAATTCCACCTATAAAGAAATGCTAGGAATGACAGAAAGGCAATTTAGAATACACATGATGAAAACAATGAAGGAAATGATGGAAACAATGAAGGAAACTGCTAATAAAGTGGAAAATAACCAAAAGGAAATCCAAAAACAGAATCAAATAAGAGATGAATGATATGAAGAATATAGAAAGG
>CAUYPK010169649.1:0-24551 GCA_963574355.1 Loris lydekkerianus
TACCAATGGTGACACCACGCTCACGTTCAGCCTTCAGTTTATCCAAGACCCAGGCGTACTTGAAGGAGCCCTTTCCCATCTCAGCAGCCTCCTTCTCACATTTTTCAATGGTTCTCTTGTCAATGCCACCACATTTGTAGAACAGATGACCAGTAGTGGTGGACTTGCCCGAATCTACGTGTCCAATGACGACGATGTTGATATGAGTCTTTTTCTTCCCATTTGGATCACATGGGCAGTTTTCACAACGCCTGTGTTCTGGCGGCAAACCTGTTGTGGAAAGAAAAAAAAGCACATATGACCTTTTCATTTCTAAGCATTCTTCCTAAAAAAACAACTTATAGGGCAGTTATTTTATTTCAAAAGAGAATTGTTTTCCCCTCTTTCTTTCTTTCTTTTTTTGGAGATAGAGCCTTGCTTTGTTGCCCAAGCTACAGTGCAGTGACTGTTCACAGGCACAGTTATTGCATACTGAAATCTTAAACTACCGAGCTCAGTAGATCCTCGTGTCTCATTCTCCCAAATACCTGGGACTACAAGTGTGTGCCACAGAGCACAGCTATTTCTTCTTTTAAAGTACGTCTGTGCCCAGGTTTTCTAGAACGCAGAGTCCGAGGCAGGAATAAAGTGCTGATACTTTATTTGGAATGTGCAAGTCCAGGAATTTGAAAGTGAGGAAGGAAGAGAAAGAAGGTGTGGGAAATTCTGAGAGGATGTAATGGATGCTCTCTGGCTGCAGTTTCACAACCAGAAGCAGGCACTTGTCCCCAGGGTGCAGGATTTCTGTGGAGGAGCTAGAAGAAGAACTGCATCTCTGACTGTGCCTCAGAAGATAGAGTCAGGAATTTCTCCCAAACTTCTGAGAACTTTTGAAATCAAGAGTATTTTCTTTTCAGTGGCCCCTTATCTCTCATCAATCAAGGTTTACCCCAGCAGGACTCCCCACACTTCAGTGTCATTTGGTTCTTCACTGGCTCCTCAAGAAGCCAAATCTCAAACCCCAGAGTGTGGAACTTCAAGTGGAGGCTAACCTGGGTTTCAACCTACAGGACAGAAGAAGGAGGCCCCTGAGGGTCTCTGAGAAGGCACATGGACTCTGTCGCTAGTGCAGACTAGAAGAATACACGTGCCTTGGGCATGCACCTGCTGCTCCTGGTAGCAGCAGCCACCCTGGTCAATCTCAGAAATGGCTCTATAGCTGAAGGGTGTGGAGAAATAATCTCTTAATCTAGAAATCAGAGGGGAAGGCAGATCAGTTGGTAGTAGTCAGCTTCAGTGGAGGCTGGCCAGCATGCAGCTACTGAGCTGGTCTCTTCTCATTCGCCCAGCGTGTCAGGTAACTCTGCTGGCTGCAGAAACCCTGGAATTGCAGGCTGTTGTTTGCAGCCTTGTTTGCAATAGCAAAAAGATGAAAACAATCTGGTTTTGTTTGTTTGTTTTTGAGACAGGGTCTTGTTTTATTGTCTAGGGTAGATTGCAGGTAGTGAGCAATCCTCTTGCCTCAGCCTCCTAAGTAGCCGGGACTACAGGCGTGTACCACTGTGCCAGGCTAATCTTTATTTGTTTTTTTTGTAGGGATGGCATCTTGGTATGTTGCTCATGCTGGTCTCCAACTCCTGACCTCAAGCAATCTTTCTGCTTCAGCCTCCTAAAGTGCAAGGCATGAGCCACCTTGCCTGGCCCTGAAACAATCTGTTTAAATAAATTATAGTGTATCCCAACAAGAAAATCCTACCTACTGGTTGGAAAGGAGTGACGTATCTACTATATATGCTGACTTAGAAATATAGTTGAGTCTTTTTACAATGAATTTTTAAAAAACAGATAACATAATGGCATATGTGTTATGATTGTACTTGTGTATGTGTAAAGATAATATTATACATACTTGTACGTGCATTAAAATATTCTCTAAGGGTTCAGAAAAACCTGTTGAAAGACATGTTTAGTGTAAAAGATCTGAGAAAAGAAACTAGCAGGTAAAGGTAGGGAGAGCATTACTTTTTTTGAGACAGAGTCTTACTACGTCTCCTTCGGTAGAGTGCCATGGTGTCATAGCTCACGGCAACCTCTTGGGCTCAAGCAATTCTCTTGCCTTAGCCTCCCAAGTAGCTGGGACGATAGGCGCCTGCCACAATGTCTGGCTATTTTTTGTTGCAGTTGTCATTTTTGTTTAGCAGGCCCGGGCTGAGTTTGAACCTGCCAGCCTCAGTGTATGTGGCTGATGCTGTAACCACTGTGCTACAGGTGCTGAGCCAGGAGGGTGTTACTTTTTATGTTATGCACATGTACACTGTTTGAATTATTTTTAAGGCACACATTTTAAAATGAAAATTAAAAGTAAAATGGAAAAGTATAACATACAAATGGTTAAACATATTTTCAAAAGTGTAGAGAGGAAAATAAAATTCACCTGTGATTCTACCAACAAGAGACAACCTCAGTTAATATTTCACAATGTTCTTCTAAGAAGACTCACACATGGCCAACAGCTATATGAAAACATGGTCAACATTGATAATCATTAGGGAAAGGCAAGTCCAAACCATAATGAGGTATCACTTATTATTTGTTAGGGTGACTTTTCAAAAAACAAAAGATAGCAAATGTTGTTGGTGAGATCGTGGGGAAATTGGAACTCCTGTGCAATACTGGTGTGAATTGTGAAATGGTTCAGCCACAGTGGAAAAGGAGATGGAGGTTTGTTTGTGGAAAAACCAACTCAAACTGTGTTTTTCCTCTGTTCTCACATCACACCAATCAATACAGAAGACTTCTGTGATCAATGTGTGTGGGGTTTTCCCTATGCACCAAGCAAGTAATTCATTCTGCAATGATAGCAGTTGGGTGCCCTCCAATTCAGTTCTGACACAATCTACCCAGAGATAGCTTCGGATCATATAGGTTGAGGGCTCAGTTCTGTATGACTCCCCCCCTCAGATACTGTTTGAAAATCCAGGCCCCCAGAATTTCTGACTGACCGGGTTCAAGCTGGGATTCCCACAACCTCCTCTCTGGGCTCAATTAATTTGCTACAGAGGTTCACAGAACTCTGGGAAACACTTACTTACATTTACCAGTTTCTTACAAAGAATATTACAAAGAATATAGATAAAGAGGTGCATAGGGGCTTCCATGCTCTGGGGGTACCACTCTCCAGAGCCTCCACGTGTTCAGCAGAAAGCTCTCTGAACTCAGTCCTCTTATGCTTTGGAGACTTCATTAAATGGGCATGACTGAAGCGTGGTCTGCTGTGTAGAAATGTGATCGGACAAAAAGAATATGGTGCGATCTTAATAGACTGAGCAGGAAAACCCGGCAAGGCCTGTCTATTCAGATTCTTTCCAGCCTCTCTGTGCAGCTTTTCCTCCTCCAGGGTATGGTACAGGACCCCTTGTATGACCCACAATCAGAAATGTGGGGGAAGATTAGAGTCCTGCCTTGGGCAGGTGAAAACAGGACAGAAGAAGATCAAAGAGAGAGATTCTGTTTTCCGAGGCCTGCTCCTGAGGGCTAAATTGCCACATTTTAACAAGGCCTATGAGAGTTATGAGCCAGGAAGTGTGGATAAAACATACAGGTACATGCGCGTGCACACACACACACACACTGTAGAACCTCTATAAGCTGACCACTCAAGAGACTGTAACCAACTGGTCAATGTACACAGGTGGCCAACTTAAGCAACTAGGCCTACTGTACTGATACGTACATGTGGTGCATGTCTGGTCTATGAAAATTAGGTAAACTTAACGAGGTGGTCAGTGTAGGGAGGTGGTCAACTATCAAAGGTGTACTGTATGTTCACATATATATTTTATATATAAATTATAGTATCATAGTACTCTTCAGGAACTTAAAAATAGAATTACCATTTGATCCAGCAATCCCATTTCTGGGTGTATATATTCAAAAGATGTGAAATAAGGATCTTGAAAGATGTTTCCATTCCAATGTTCATTGTATCATTATTCACAATAGCTGAAATATGGAAATACCCAAAGTTCACCAATAGATGGACAGATAAAGAAAATGTGGCATATACATGTATTAGAATATTGTTTGGCCTTAAAAAAGAGGGAAATATCTGTGACAATATGGATGGACCTGGAAGATATTAGGCATTAATCCTCTTGCTAAGGCATCTGAAATAGTTCAGACCTGGAGAGACAGGCAGCAGAATGGTGGTTACCGGGGTGGGTCAGGAGGGTGGGTGAAGTTGTTCATCCTGCACAAAGTTACAGTTACACAAGATCAATAAGTGCCAGAAATTTGCTGCCCAGCTGTGCCTGTAGTTAACAATACAGTATGTATAGTCAACAATTTGTTAAGAGAGTAGATGTTAAGTGTTCTTAACACACACATAACCCCCCCCACACACACACACATGCACCAAATAAACAAAAACGCCCCACCCCACCCCGCAGAAGGGCACAAGGACATTTTGGAGGTGATGGATGTATTTATTATTTTGATTGTGGTGATGATAACCTGATATGTCCAAACTCACCAAATTATAGAATTTAGTTTTGTTCAGTTTTGTTTGTTTACTTGAGACAGGGTTTCACTCTGTGGCCCTGGCTAGAGGGCAGTGGCGTGACCATCGCTCCCATAGCTTCAAACTCCTGGGCTCAAGCGATCCTCCTGCCTCAGCCTCCTGAGTAGCTGGAATGAAAGGTATGTACCACCACCCCTGGATAATTATAATATGTTCAGTTCGGTTTTTTGTCTTTTTTTTTTGAGACGGAGTCTCATTATGTTGCCCTCGGTAGACTGCCGTGGTGTCACAGCTCACAGCAACCTCAAACTCTTGGGCTTAAGTGATTCTCTTGCCTCAGCCTCCCAAATAGCTGGGACTACAGGCTCCTGTCACAATGCCCAGTTATTTTTTTTGGTTTAGTTGTCATTGTTGTTTAGCTGGCCCGGGCCAGGTTCATACCCGCCAGTCTCAGTGTATGTGGTCAGTGTCCTACTGACTGAGTATGGGCACCACCCGTACAAAGGATTACAAAGAATATAGATAAAGGGGTGCATAGGGGCTTCCATGCTCTGGGGTACCACTCTCCAGAGCCTCCATGTGTTTAGCTGAAAGCTCTCTGAACCCGGTCCTCTTAGGCTTTGAATGGAGACTTTATTGAATGGGCATGACTGAAGCGTGGTCCACTGTGTAGAAATGTGATTGGACAACTTGTATATCAGTTATACCTCAATAAAACTGGGGGAAAAAAGAACACTTAAAATGTATATTTTGTGATGTTCCTTCTAGTACACTTTCTGTGCATGTAAGTACGTAATTAGAACTTTAATATAAATGACATTATACATATGTATATTTTGTCACTTTATATTTTATTGAGTTAGCATTTTCCCCGGTTAAAAATATACTCTCTGAAATACCATTTTAGGTGACTGTCTAACATTCTATTTAATGGCTATAGGATTATTTGTTTAACCATTCATCCATTTCTTTTCTTCTTAAGCTCTTTTCCTTTATCAATTAAACAATCAAACATACCTGTCCTGGGTAAAACACTGGGCTCTAACTACACTGCAGGGTCTTCCTCCCAAGACAACAATGAGGATGAGGGTGGCCTTGGGGACTGCCCAGTGGGCAGCTCTTCCTGCTTGTCTGTATCTTCTCATTGAGGCCTCCCCTAATGGTCATTCTAGCGCTTTACGCAGCTTTATATTATTTTGTTGTTATTAATAGAAGCAGCTGGTTCCTAGCTCTGTCCTACCTGAGCGTGCCATGTACGTTTTTGTCTGTTGCCTGTCTCCCCGCCTAGATTGTAAGCTCCATGACAGCAGAGCCATTGTGTAATTTTGCTCTCTCCTTAGTTTTCCACTCTAGGCCTTGTGCCTGGTTCAGTGTCAAGCGTATGGTAGCTGCTCAATAAATATAGGAAGAAGGATCTTCCTTGCTTCTTTTTCTCTTTTCTACTAGAAAAACTAATTACTATTCAGTTCCTAAGTAGAACTATTGCTAAACAGCTTTGTGAAATTGTTATGAAATCTTTCTTAGGTCACTGCTTTTTGCTTTTAGAATTACCAAATGCCAGACTTACATACCACAACCATTAGGTGATCTGATCCATCCTTTTACAGAAATTCAGGTTCATTATCATAGTGGTGGTTGGAGAAGTGAGGGTAGAGAAGAACAAAGGTTAGTTTGTTTGTTTTTTAGGCAGAGTCTCCTTCTGGTGCCCTAGGTTAAGAGTGCTGTGGCATCACAGCTCATAGCAACCTCAAGCTCCTGAGTTTGAGCAATTCTCTTGCCTCAGCCTCCTGAGTAGCCGAGACTGTAGGCGCCCGTCACAACGTGCAGCCAGTTTTTCTATTTTTAGTAGAGATAAGGTCTCAATCTTGCTCAGGCTGGTCTCCAACTCCTGAACTCAAGTGATCCACCCACCTCCGCCTCCCAGAGTGCTAGGATTACAGGCATGAGCCACCACACCCAGCCAGAACAAAATTACTTCACTCTTCAAAAAGTTTACCAACCAGGGCGGTACCTGGGCTCAGTGAGTAGGGCGCCAGCCCCATATACTGAGGGTGGGGGGTTCAAACCTGGCCCCAGCCAAACTGCAACAACAACAACAAAATAGCTGGGTGTTGTTGTGGTAGGCACCTATAGTCCCAGCTACTTGGGAGACTGAGGCAAGAGAATTGCCTAAGCCCAAGAGTTGGAGGTTGCTGTGCGCTGTGATGCCACAGCACTCTCCTGAGGGTGACAAAGTGAAACTCTGTCTCAAAAAAAAAAAAAAGTTTACAAATTAGATGGAAAGAGAAGCTTAAGATGTGTGAGGAAATGATAAATAGTTTGAAGCAAAGGATCTTAATGTGTCCAATTGTGTAGCTCCATTTCTACCTTCAAGGATCTCATGATCTTATAAAAGGCTATTTAAACAAATGACATATTATGATGCTAAACAAAGACAAAAGCAATATGGACAGCAAAAGAGAATTTCAAAGCCAAGAGTCTGAGGAGCAGACTGTAGAGAACAATATATTTTGTCTGAACGAATCAAGACGTTATAAAGAAGGGACTTTTAAGCCAGTGTTGAGGACTCTGTAGAGAGCGCTGAGAAGTTGGGATGCAAGGATGAAGCCATTACAGGCAGAGGGAGCTCTATCAGTAAAGGCATGGAGAAATGGAAATGCTTGGCATGTTTGAAAAATGACAGCTCTCTTGTACCTGGAAGGAAGAGGGGAGAGGGCTGGGAAGAGAGGGAAGCAGGTGTTGGGCGAGATTGTGACTCTGCGTTGGGACTATAGGTGCCCACCACAACAACGCCCAGCTATTTTTTTTTGTTGTTGCAGTTTGGCTGGGGCCAGGTTAAAATAGTCAGAGCTGTGCCTTCTGTGGTCCCACAGCAGGAGTGAATGACGTCCTGGGGTGGGGTGGAGGAGGATAGTTAGAGACAGTGAACCAGTTAGGAAACCCCTGCAATTGCTGGTTGCAGAGTGAGCTAATGAATTAGAAAACAGGTGGCCTACCCTCCAGCAGTGAAGATGATTATAGAGAAGTAAACTAATTCGAAGGACCCGGGGGGGGGCTTACAAAAGTGCTAGGAACATTTGTAAGTGACATACAAGTGCTGACTGTGTCAGGTCAGGGGCACCTCTAGGTCTTCAGGTTGTGCTTTTAACCAAGAAAGCTAGGGGAAGAGCAAAAACATGAAACAATAAAACAAAATTCTAAAAAGTAAAAGCAAACAAAGTGAATTCCTTCCTCCGCCCCAGTCCCCAAAGTAACTCAGATCCTTTGTGTTCTGAAAGTCTAAAAGCTGCAGGGTGAAATGCCCAGCTCTGTTAATTCAGTGTTTATGAGTTCCTCCCTCGTCCTCATGCCCTGGCTGCTTTCTCGGAAGTTGCCTGAACCAGAAAAGCCTTTCTGGGTTTGCACACAGTCACTCTGTGGCCTGGGCTCAGTATGGCCCCCCTTCCAGGCTGCTCTGGTGTTCCCCTGTGTTATAGATTTCTTCACAGCGTGGGTGAGCTTCCACTACTTCCTCCTTCCTTTATGGCCCTTGCCCTTTCATTTTCACTACACTTGTCTGTTGCTCAAACCATGCCCCCTGAACAGCCTTGGTTTCCATTCTTGATGAATCTGTGACTGTGGTTGGATGTGGCCTTTTGCTCTTTTCTGAACTATATATGTCTTCTTGTTCTCTCAGAATTTCTCCTTCCCAACAGATTTTCATGATCAAATTCTATCATCCTGCTACAAATCCGCGGACCTACTTCTTCTTCTTCTTCTTTTTTTTTTTTTTTTTTGAGACAGACTCTCACTTTGTCACCCTTGGTAAAGTGCCGTGCCATCATACCTCACAGCAACCTCAGACTCTTGGGTTCAAGCAATCCTCTTGCCTCAGCCCCCTGAGTAGCTGGGACTATACACACCTCCCACAATGCCCAGCTATTTTTAGAGATGGGAGTCTCACTCTAGCTCAGGCTGGTCTTGAACTCTTGAGCTCAGGCGATCCACTGGCCTCGGCCTCCCAGAGTGCTAGGATTACAGGTGCAAGGCACTGCGGCCGGCTTGACCTACTTGTCAATATGCTACAGGAGCTATGTTTGTATGAACTACACATGTGCACCTTCTCTGTTATTGACTGTAAGCTTCTTGCAGGTTCTGCTTTGCTCAATCCCTTTTTGGTGACAGCTAAATAGTGTCAAAGATGAACAAAGCTGGATGCTAGTTAAAGTGGTAAGAACAGATTTTAATCAGTAATATACTATTGCAATAGAGAAAACAGTTCAGTGCCAACTGAATTCAACTTCAATTTCTACTGAGAAGACTAGGTATTTTAAAGGGAGAGTAAGGATATAGGAAGAGGGTGAGAAGGGGCTCAGTAGAATGAGGGAAGTAAAAAATTACAAAATGCAGTAAAGGGGTGGAGGTTGGTCTATGTGCAATGCATCTGTGTGTGCTAACTGGTGCAGGATCCCAGCCTCCCACGGAGAATGGGAGGCAAAGGCCTTGGCTCTATTCATTGGCTGGGACAAACAGTAAATTCTTTGGAAGTCTTAAGTTTTCTCAGATAGGCACTTTAAGAAGAGCTAGGGTCATCCTAGGGATGAGGTCTTGAACTGTTGGAAACTGTGTTAGTGTTTATTCAAGTCTTTATAGATCAAGGTTGGGCCCTTATCAAGAAGAAGGCCCAGCAGAGTTTGACTCAAGTTTGGACAAGAAGAGGATCTTTGTCATTAGGGCATGAAAATTTAGAACAAGTGGGCAAAGGTCCACTGAGATCTCTATAGAAGGGACAAAGAGGGGATTGTTTTAGGAAAATAAGATAAAAGAATATTTTTATTAATAGTTACATCACCCACCATAAAGACTGCTAAATCGCAGTCATCAAAAACTAGGTGTTACATGTACTTACTATTAAATTGGGACTAACCAATGAGCACATATGTGCACAGAGGGAAATAAAACTCAGTGGAAATCAAGCCAGGTAGTGGGGAGAGGAGATGGGTGAAAAGCTATCTAATGGGTACAGGAGCACTGCTTAGGTGACGGGCATGCTTAAAGCCATGACTAAAGCATTACAATTAGTAATCCACGTAAACAAAAACATTTGTACTCTTTTTAGACTTTTGAAATAAAAATACCAATATAAAAATAGTATCATATCATATGCAATTTGATATACTTCCTTGAAAACAAAACAAAAACTAGGTATTGGCCATTCTCTGTGCGGCTAAAATCTAAACAAGAAAACTATCTATTTTATTCATATCTGATCTTTCAGGATAAACAAAAATTAATGTTGTAAGTTGGAGTTTAAATATCTTGCACATTATTATTGGTATTATTATTATTTTTTGAGACAGAATCTTACTGTGGTGCCCTTGTAGAGTGCCATGGTGTCACAGCTCACAGCAACCTCAACCTCTTGGGCTTAAGTGATTCTCTTACCTCAGCCTCCCAAACAGCTGGGACTACAGGCGCCTGCCACAACACTCAGCTATTTTTTTTGGTTGCAGTTGTCATTGTTGTTTTAGCAGGCCCAGTCTGGCTTTGAACTTACCAGCCTCGGTGTATGTAGCCAGCACCCTATCCACTGAGTTCTGTGGGTGCTGCCTGACCCTCTTTTCTCAAATGATGTTCATGGTAACTCCCTCCATGGCCCAAAAGACTAAAAGATGAGGTGGATACATATGGGTTGACTCTTTATTGCAAGTGCAAGGCTTAAAGAGCTAGAAAATACACAATGTCGCGGTCTGCAGGAACTGAGTTTATTTTTTAATCAATATATAGAGATTGGCTCGGTGCCCATAGCTCAGTGAGTAGGGCACCAGCCACATACACTGAAGCTGGTGGGTTCGAGGCTAGGCCAGGCCTGCTAAACAACAACGACAACTGCAACCAAAAAATAGCTGGGTGTTGTGGCAGGTGCCTATAGTCCCAGCTACTGAGGCAAGATAATTGCTTAAGCCCAAGAGATTGAGGTTGCTGTGACCTGAGATGGCAGGGTGATATAATGAAACTCTGTCTCAAAAAAAAAAGATATAGAAATGGTGAAATGCAGAGATCTTTTGTGTTACAGTTAAACCAGTTTTAACACATGAATACCCATGTAGCTTACATCCCATTAAGTTCCCCCACACCCTTTCCCAATCAATCCCTGCCACTTCTAACTGCAACCACCATTCTGATTTCATCATAATTTTGTTTTTTTCTGCTACAGAACTTCACATACTTGGAATCACACTGTGGGTACTCTTTCATGTCTAACTTCTCTCCCTCAACATAAACGTTTTGAGATTCATTCATGTTTTTGTGTGCATCTTTTTGTTTCTTTTTACACTGGATAGTATTCCATTGTATGAACAAGCCACAGTTTGTTTATTCTATTGATGGACCCTGAGGGCTGTTTCCAGTCTTTGGCTATTATAAACGAAGCAGCTATCAGCATTCTCATACAAGGCTTTTTTGTGGACAAATGCTTTCATTTCTTTCTTTTTTTTTTTTTTTAAATTGGATAATTTTATTTATTTATTTATTTTTATTATTAATCTTTTTTGAGACAGAGTTTCACAATGTTGTCCTTGGTAGAGTGCCGTGGGTCACAGCAACCACAGATCACAGCAACCTCAAACTCTTGGACTTAAGTGATTCTCTTGTCTCAGCCTCCAGAATAGCTGGGACTACAGGCACCTGCCACAATGCCTGGCTATTTTTTGTTGCAGTTGTCATTGTTGGTTAGTTGGTCCAGGCTGGGTTCGGATCCACCAACTTCAGTGTATGTGGCTGGCAGTGCTACGGGCACAGAGCCAATGCTTTCATATCTTTTGAAATGAAATGAATGTTTTCATTTCTTGTGAAACTAGAATTGGAATTGCTGAGTCACAAGGTAGCTGTATGTTTAACTTTAAGAAACGGCCTAACAGTTTTCCAGATGGGTTATACCATTTAATATTCCCATCAGTGATTAGGAACGTTCTGTTTGTTCCACATTCTTCCTAACAATTGGTGTTTCTAATTTTTGAAATTTTAA
The DNA here is from genome assembly GCA_963574355.1 of Loris lydekkerianus. Taxonomy (NCBI): domain Eukaryota; kingdom Metazoa; phylum Chordata; class Mammalia; order Primates; family Lorisidae; genus Loris; species Loris lydekkerianus. Next base: position 11,505 of record CAUYPK010169649.1, read on the forward strand.
CTATTCTAGTGAGTTTGCCATGACATTTTACTTTGTTTTACTTTGGGTTTTCCTAATGATTAATGATTGTGAGCACTGTTTCATGTGCTTATTGGACATTCCTGTATCTTCTTTTATGAGTATCCATTCAAGTTGTTTGCCCATTTAAAAAGCTAGACTATCTTACTGTTGTTGCATTATAGGAATTCTTTATATATTCTGATTAAAACTCTTTTGTCAAATTTATATGTTATAAATACTTTCTCTTGGATTTTGGCTTGTCTATTAATCTTTTTTTTTTTTTTTTTTTGGACAGGGTCTTGCTATGTTGTCCAGGCTGGTCTAGAATTTCTAGGCTCTAATGATCCTCTCACCTCAGTCTCTTGAGTAATTAGGTGAATAGGGACATGCCACTGTGCTCAGCTTGTCTATTAGTCTTAATCGTTCCTTTTGTTGAGCAGGAGTTTTTAATTTTGATGAAGTCCCAACTTATCATTTCCCTTTATGGTTAATACTTATGCCCCCTCTAAAAAATCTATTGCCTACCAAAGGTTGTAAAAATATTCTTTTATATAACTTTCTACAGGCTTTACAGGTTTAGCTCTTATTTATGTTTATAATACATCCTGAATACATTCCTACTCCTCAGTTTGGATACCTGTTTATGTCAGCACCATATATTGAAAAGATTGTCCTTTCTCCTTTAAGATTTAGAATGATTTGACTTTTTCCTGTGAGTCTTAGAATCAGGGACTCTAGTATATGTGTAGTTATATTCCTAGACTCTGATCTGTCCTTTGAGCTTGTTTTCTATTCTTTTTGCCAATATTATTCTGTGATAATTACTATAGCTTCATAAGGAAAGCTACAAGAATTATCAATTGATTACTCATGAATTACCTTATAAGTAAGTTAGAAATTCAGGTAATATAATTCTTTTACCTTTATATTTCAAGATTACTTTAGCATTTCTTTCTTTCTTTCTTTTTTTTTTTTTTTATTGAGACAGAGTCTCACTTTGTTGCCCTCGGTAGAGTGCCATGGTGCGGCAGCTCATAGAAACCTCAAACTCCTGAGCTCAAGCAATTCTCTTGCCTCAGTCTCCCAGGTAGCTGGGACTACAGGTGCCTGCCGCGACACCCAGCTGTTTTTTGGTTTTAACAGGGCCGGGCTGGGTTCGAACCTACCAGCCCTGGTGCATGTGGCCGGCGCCCTACCCACTGAGCTACGGGCGCTGCCATAGCATTTCTGTGTAACTTTATGACTCAGTTTATTAATAACTACAAAAAAGCATGCAGGTTGTTTTTTGATAGACTTAAAAATAACAACTCACTCTTCTTTAAAGGAAATATTTGAAGACATCGATATTAAGCTGTTCTTGATTTTAGAACTGTGACTATAGTTTTTTGCTCAAATGTGAAATTTAATCCTTTCTGTGTTTTCAGGAAAAAAGTAGAAGGAAGGGAAAGTGGATAAAAAATTGCAGAAGTTTAGAATGAAGCAGCTGATGGGTGCTGAACTTTTTGGGGTGATGAAGAGTCTTGTGGGTTCTACCTCCAAGCTTCTGCTTTCTCAATGAAATATGTTAAAATTATTTATAGGTAGTCTTAACTGGTAGCCATTGGTCTCACTACACCAGCATGCCAATATTACATAGGAAATATGAGAGCTATTGAAAACATTTTGACATATCTATACCCCTCTTTAGTCTGAAAGTTAGCATAGACAAAAGTGTTGGAGGTTGGTTTAAAGACCATAGAAAAAGGACTCCCCCCTTTTTTTGAGACAGAGTCTCAAGCTGTCACCCTGGGTAGAGTGCTGTGGCATCATAGCTCACAGCAACCTCAAACTCCTGGGCTCAAGCTATTCTCCTGCCTAAGTCTCCCAACTAGTGGGACTACAGGTGCCTGCCACAATGCACAACTATTTTTTTCTGTTTGTTTTATTAAAGTTGTCATTGTTTTGCAGGCCCTGGCTGGGTTCAAACCTGACAGCCCCAGTGTATGTGGCTGACACCCTACCCACTGAGCTGTGAGTGCTGCCCAAAAGGACCCCTTTTAAATAAAATTTGGAAATACCACATTTACTTCTTCTCTTTAAACTTGGTATTGCTCCCTTGACACATACTATATACTTCCAGAATGTTTATATTTGATGCTAGTACCCTAATTGTTTTTTAAGGGAAATGAAATCTTACAAATTAAGACAAGTGAGTTTCTCTGACCCCAATAGTTGTCTTTAATCTAATAATGGTCTTTGATGCTTATAATCACAATTTTATGTCCTAAAACTAAAGCACAGCTTAGCCATAGTGTGTAATATTGTGTAAAGCACTCACTTTGCTTTTCTCGTAGCATAGCAAAATATTTAATGTAAAACAAATTAAAATTGAGGTCAAGTGATTAAAGTTTGCCTTCTATTACCAAGAGCATTTTGTTCTCATATTGAACTCGTTTGTCACTTCAAATGACTGTGTAATTAATTATACTTCCCCTATTTGATTCATTCTTATATTAAAACAATGGCTAAGTCACTGTGAGAGAAACTCAAGAATACTTTGGATTAACTAACAAAAGTTTATTTTTAGGCCAGGCCCAGGGTCATGCCTGTAATTCTAGCACTGTGGGAGGCCAAGGTGGGTGGACTGTCTGAATTCAAGACCAACCTGAGCAACAGTGAGACCCTATCTCTAAAAATAGCCTGGCGTTGTGGAGCACCTGTAGTCCCAGCTACTTGGGAGACTGAGTCAAAAGAATTGCTTGAGCCTAAGAGTTTGAGGTGGGATTTGCTTTATGGATCTGAAAACTCCTATGTTAAATGTCTATGTAGTATTTAGGATCATTATGTCCTCTTGCTGAATTGCTCCAACCTTATCATCATTTAATGACCATTGTTGTCTTTTTTGGTCATCATCAAAATAAAGTCAATTTTATTTGATATAAGAATGATTATACCAGCTTTCTTTTGATTTTCATTTGCTTGGAGAATTTCTTTCCATCTCCTTACCTTCAGTCTGTGTGTGTCTTTGAAAATTAGATGGGTTTCTTGGAGACATCTACTTGGTCAAAAATTTTTCACTCATTCAGCCAGTCTATATCTTTTCATTGAAGCATAAAGCCATTTTGTATATAGATATCCAAATCTCTGGTGATACTAGGGAACTTTTCCTCAATAATTCCTGTGAATAGGTTTTCCACACTTTTTGCTCTCTCTTCTCCCTCAAGGGATAAATATATTGGCTCACTTTACATAGTCCCAAATTTCTCCGCATGATTATTCATTTTTCTTTATTCCTTTTTCTGCATCTTTGACTGACTTGGTAGCTTGAAAACCTTACCCTCATGCTCTGAAATTCTTTATTCAGCTTTGTCTAGTTTATTGTTGAAGCTTTCTACTGTATTTTGAATTTCCCTAGGTGACTCTTCCATTTCTTTAAGTTCTGATATGTCCTTTCTTATGTTATCTCTTCTTTTTCATTTTTCATTCATGTCCTGAAATTTTTTTAGCTTCTTTGTGTTGGTTTTCAACTGTCTCTTTAATTGCATTCATCTTATTATTCTGAATCCATTAATGACATTTTGACAATTTCCTTTTGGTTAGTATTCATTGCTGTAGGTTTTTATAGTCCTCTTGCGGGTGTCAAATTAGCTTATTTTTTTATGTTGCCAGAGTTCTTTTTTTCTTTTTTGAGACAGAGTCTCACTATGTCACCCTTGATAGAGTGCTATGGCATCACAGCTCACAGCAACCTCAAACTCTTGGGCTTAAGCGATTGTCTTGCCTCAGCCTTCCAAGTAGCTGGGTCTACAGGCACCTGCCACAATGCCCAGCTATTTTTTGTGGCGGTTGTCATTGTTGAATAGCTGCCCCGGCCAGGCTCAAACCTGCCAGCCTCGGTGTATGTGGCTGTCTCCATAACCACTGTGCTATGGGCACTGAGCCCAGAGTTCTTTTGCTGTTTCTTTTTCTCTGAAACCTCTTTTCTCAGTTCAGGGCAGTTAGGCTTGAAGTGCACCTGCTATCCTTTCCTAGGAATTCTCCTATTTGGTGAGAAGTGTCCTATTCCAGAAGATTGATCTGCTAAGAGAGGGGTGGATGCACTGCAATCTGGCGACATAGCTGTTGAACATTGCCCTGTTTCCCTGTGGTTGTCACAGTCCAAGCTGTGACTTCGGGTGGAGTGGTGAGTTGGTCCCTCGGCCACTGTTGGAAGCTTGGGAAGGGGGTTAGGCGAGTCCCTCTTCAGAGAATTAGACGTTGTAAGAGATTGTTTTGCCCATATTACCCCAGAGCAGTGGCAGTGACTGATTGGTGAGGCTATTTAAATGGTGGCTTCAGGTATCAGGACTGCAGTTATTTGCTCCACCCAGGTCTAGGTATAATGATGCTACATGATGGAGGTGGGGGAGGTGGCTTGTGCTATTGGGTCCACGGTGGTGATCTGGACTGCAGGCATGGTGTAGTGTGGTGCTGTGGAGGCATGGCTTACCAACCAGCGCCAAAACCAAGGAACATGTCTCACCATTGGTGCATAGGGCCATGGGGGCCTAGAACTTGGCACAGTTGCACCAGGCCAGGGGGCTTGTTCTGCTGGTCAGTGTGTGGAACCATATCAGTGTAGCCTGACAGCTAGTGTACAAGAACAGCTAGTGTACAAGGCACAGTCTACTGCACAGAGTGCACATGTGCAGGGGTGTTACCCGTTAGTTGTTGCATAGGGCTGGGGGCGCTTCCTGAAATTACATGCAATGTGCAGGGGAATATATTTTTTTTGCGGGGGGTGGTAATGGTGGGAGGTTTACCCATAGTTTTCATCGGGTTCTCAAAGGGATCTATTGCCCCAAACAGGATAAATGGAAAGGACATGGGATTTGGACCTAGGGGAAAAATTATCCAAGTGTTTCTGTCTATGTGATTGGTTGTGAGGGAGCCTTGACAGGGGCAGCTGTTATCAAGGCTGTCTAGCTGATCTGGCTTTCCCTAGTTTAGGGCCTTGAGTCTGTGTAAGGGTTGAGGATTGTGTGACCTAAGGCCAGGCAGACAAACTGCCGCCCAGCGCCAAAAATAATTCAGGCCCTTGCTTTGTTATCTTCTGTAGTGTTTAAACATTTTGAATTTGCATGATTTTAGTGGGAGGGACTCCCTGGTTCTCTATAGGCTCCAGTACTTCCTACTGTTTTATAAGCACAAGCCTCACAATTTATATTAGGCCCATTTCTGGCTTCCTCCCTTAGATCTTATTATCATTCAGGCCTCAGCACAAATATCACCTCTTCTGAGAGGTTATCCTTGGTCATCCTAGGTCAGTGGCACCCAAAAGACATAAGAAGTGAGTCACAAAAGTGAGCCACAATGTCATTTTAAATTTTCTGATAGCTACCGTAAAAAAAAAAAGGTAAAAGGAAACTGGTTAAATTGACTATAAAACAATTTTCTTTATTCCAATATGTCTAAATTATTATTCAACATATAATCAATATAAAAATTATGATTGGAATATTTTTCATTTTTTTTGCATTAAGTCTTCAAAATCCAATGTGTATTTTATACTTCATTACACATCTCATTTTGGACTAATCACATTTCAAATTCCCCACAGATGTGTATAGGTGAATGGCTACCATACTAGACAGCTTTTATAAGACTTACCATAATCTACAGTTATACTACTGAGTGTGGTGGTAGGTGCTTTTAGTCCCAGCTGCTGGGGAGGCTGAGGCAGGAGAATCACTTGAGCCCAGGAGTTTAAGTTGTTGTGAGGTAGGCTGATACCATGGCACTCTAGCCTGGGCAGTAAAGTAAGAGTCTGTCTCAAAAAAAAAAAGTCATCTTATTAATTTGTTCCTGATGTGTTTACTGTTTGTTTTCTGTCTTGGAGCATAAAGTCCCTGAGGGCAGCTGCATTTCCAACCATGAGTACTAAATACATATTTTTTAAATGGATGCATAAAGGAATGCTTAATTATTAAATAGATGAATGGATGCATCAATGATCGAAAAAAATGGAAAATGAAACTGACTGATCTCTATAGGTATTTGAACAATCTCTGGCAAATCAATCGACTTTTCTGAGCCTCTATACAATGGGGGCAATTTAATCAACTTTCTAGGGTCGAAGAATTGGACAATGATGCATGTGAAATTGTTTCACAAACTATAACATCCTCTGTAAATGGTATTTATTATTGTTAAATGACTTGCCCATTATGTAGTTCATAAGTGGTAGAAGACAGGGTTGTGGAACCGTGGGGTGCTGGCTCTGCCATCAGCACATCACTTGCCCTCTGCGACCTCCTAGAACCGGATCTCCAGGGAAAGGGCCTGCAAACTGGATTTTTAACAGAAGTTCCAAGTAATTCTTATTATCAAGCAAGTTTGGGAAAAATGAGAAATGAAATTACTGCTCTCCCAGGACAATCTGTGATCTTGTCAAGGTTAACCTCCTCTTCGATTGAATCTTCAGAAAGATTAGTGAGCAGCAATGAGAAAGACGATAGCCTCCCCTGGGCCAGCTGGGAGTCTCAGCCGGGTGATCAATGGAATGAGAGCTGCTGCTGCCAAGTCACTCTCCTTCTCCCACCTGAAGGCTGATGTCTGCTCTAGTATCAATTACCTGAGTCACTGTGTGTTTTTCAGGTCAGAAACCAAAATCAAAACAAAGGGCCTTTGGAAAGGAGAAGCAGAATCTTTTTTCCTTAGGGAGTCTGTCGTTTAAAAGTGGGATTCTTATGGTGGCCACCGCGAAGGTACTGGCTACCTGTGTCTGACAGGCCCCCACACAGAGAGTCTGGGACCAAAGTGAAGGCCTTGTGAATTGTTCCAGTCCTTATTTTATTATATTTTATATTTTATTTTTTGAGACAGTGGGACTGCTATATTATATTTTATTTTATATTTTATTTTTTGAGACTCACTCTGTTGCCTTGGGTAGACTGGCATGGTGTTATAGCTCACAGCAACCTCAAACTCAACCACAAGAGATTAAAATGTAAATTTTATGTTATTTTATCACAATAAAAGAAAAACTATCACAAGTATTAGGTTATTCATTACGGTATAAGTTATAATAATAAGATTAAAAACAACCTAAATATTCATCAGCTAAAGACTGGCTAGATGTATAGTGTATTTATACAATACAATTCAATGCAGTTGACTATGACAAAAGGAAATTTTTATACACTGATGTTGTGTTGGATATTGTTTATTTTCCACACAAAATCTTCTGTTTACTAATTATGCCTCATTTTGTTCCCTGGAAGGCTGCCCTTTATGGAGAACAAGGCCTTCTGTCTGCCATTGGTAGGGCCAGCAGGAGGCACTGAGAGCAGTTAGTTCCCTGACTCCTCTCCCCTAAGCCCCAGATCAGCAGTGGGGCCATATTCCTCTCCCAAAGACCACGGCTCCTGCTGGACAGGGTTCTTCATCTTGCCTCAAGTGTGGACTCAAGGCTGATATGCAATGACTGATGTTAATATATTGGAGCTTCCCTGGAATACTGTCAAACGGTTAGGGAGAGAGCAATGTTGCAGGAGATTGTTTATGTGCACGCCACTAAGCCACCTGATTGGTCTCAGGTCTGGGGGAGACTCCTTTCCTATGCAATTAGGAAACATATTAGTGAAAGGAGCAGAGCACCAGCATCCTTGAAAAGTTTTGTAGTGACGCTTCTCTCTGGGCAGAAATGAGAATAGGGGATGTTACCATGGAGTTAGGTTCCTGATTTCCAGGGGAATGATAGAATCCTGGAGACCAGGAGAGTACATTACTCTAATAAGCCAGAAGGACTCCTGAGTAGAAACTAGAGGTTTGGACACGTAGGGATCTGTGACGGTGGCTAGTTGATCATTGGGTCCTTAGGAATGAAAGGGAGAGGCAGATTTCTAAAATACTGCTTGATCTAGTAAGCAGAAAAAATTCTAGGAAAGGCAGGCAAAGGTCCGTCCTGGATTCTTGTCTAGTTCCCAAATTTAAGACAGTGCATAGTTTTGGAGGCCCCCGACTGAGGAGGAGGTGGGTCATGTGGAGGAAGGACTCTGGAGCATGACCACAAACCTTCCTTGAGGCACCTACAATCACAGTGTCAACCTGAAAGGAAGAAGCTGAGGCAAATTTAACAGAAGTAGAGAGTTTATTTGGGCTAAGCTTGAGGATTGCAACTGGAAGTACAAATTCAAGTTGCCCTGAATGAACACACTCTGATCAGAAGCAGTGACAAGCGGATTATTTATTTATTCATTAATTTTATTCTTTCATATGGCTGAATAATATTCCATCGTGTATAGTACATGTATATACCACATTTCTTTATCCATTTATCCATTGATGAGTTAGGTTGCTTCCATAGCTTGGCTATCGGGGATACCGGTGCAATAAACATGGGAAAGCAGATGGACTGATTTCCTTTCTTTTGGACATATACCCAACAGTGGCACTGCTAGACCATAAGGTAGTTCTATTTTTCATTGTTTGAGGAATCTCAAGTGGATTTTTAAAGGAAAAAACAAAGAGACAGTTTGTGAATTGTTTATCAAGAATAAAATAACAAACTATTAATGGCTTACGTATTGTTTATTGTATCACAAATTTTAGGAACGTGAAAATAATGGGTGAGGCAGCTGGAACAAAATGACCTTAAACAATTGCCCCAGGCGTGTGTGTGTGTGTGTGTGTGTGGTGGGACATGACTGAAGTTCCATACTCACTCCTCTCTGGGCCTGCATGCCTCACATAGCTCAGACTGCTCTGAGATACATATTTTTTCTCACCAGAGTAACACCCAGTAGGAAAAGTTTATACTCAAACTTCCCTAGACCATTAGATCCTAGTTCTACAGTGCTACTAATTTCTAGAGACCGGAATGGCTATTGTGGTCCACCTGTCTAGAAGAGACTTATGAAGTTCGGTGATAGATGAGATCCCATTCAAAATCCATCACAAAGTGGGTCTAGTCAGATCCCTGTGTTAATTGTGCTTGTTCCAGATTACAGAGTGGTAACAGGTGTACTTGATAAATGGATAGACCCCCATATTGGCTCCCTGACCCACGGACTGAGTGCAATCATGCAAGAATGGCGATATAGAAGCTCCAGAAACTGCCCCCATCCTGACCTCCAATCCAAGATAGTAAACCAAAAGCACACCATTTACCCGGGGGGATTATAGAGATTAATGACTCAGAGACTTACACACAGAAGAATGGGCAATTTCTATCATATCCCCATCTAACTAATTTGCTTGGTCAGGGCAACAGCAGGAGGGCCTTGGAGAACAACTGCAGATCATTGCAAACCTTTCGGGGGAGGTAATGCCATCTTAGCTGAAGTTCTTGACTGGTTCAAGTCAGCATAGCCACTCATCACCCATGACCAATATTCTACTATCGATTTATCATAGGTGAATTTTTTTGTTCATTGCTATCAGCAAAGATAATCTGAAGCAGTTTACCTTCATGAAGAAGGAGATCAGTATACATACTATTTTCTCTGAGGGCTACATCACGTCTATTGCTGTCACAACGTGGTCTAGGGGACCTCGATCATCTCAATATCTCACAGAGTATCATGTTGGTCCGCCATATTAATCAAGTTATATTAACTGGTCCTGGGGAGTGAACAGTAGCCAGTACCTTATGCACCACAGTAAAATACATGCATGCCAGAGCATGGGAAAAAGAAATCTGGCCTGGGGCTTGCCACGGTGGGGGTTTTCAGTTCTAAAGATACTAACAGATTTCCATGGTTGCTAGGCCAGGGGTACATCACCATCCCTTATAAGTTACTCCTAACCCTGCCCAATGACTTTATTTATTAGTTAAATAATGACTTTATAAATAGTCATTATTTAACCCTGCCCAATGACTTTATTTATTAGTTGAATAATGACTTTATAAATAGTCATTATTTAACTCTCTTTAATCACCTGTTTTTAGTGTGCCATGTATTTCCTCTCCCTGATAGTATGAAATGGAAAGATCTACAAGATGTAGTATTAAGTCAATGAAGTAAGATTCAGAGCAGTGTACTATTAAAGTATGAAATGTTCTATTGTTTGTAAAAGGAGAAAGGAGAATATATATAATTTTCTTAAATATTGCATTAGTTAGGAATTAGAAATGATATCATCCAAACTAAATCAAGCCAAACCAGTAGTTTTAAAAAGATAGAAGTTTATTTCTCTTAGAAATGTCTAGGGAAGCAGCTGAGACAGGAGCTGTGCTCCATAACACAGCTGGGGAGTCATCTTCCTTGTAGTTCACTGGCCCTCCATCCTTATAATATTGTTTTGCCCTCAAGACTGTTGAAGCATCCACTTTCCAGGCAGCAGGATGGAGAACTGGAAGAAAAGGGCATACACCAAGAAAGATTCCTGGAGACTATCATGTAACCCTTGTGTTTAGACAGGTGGGGTTTAAATATAAGGGTTATATGTTCTGGGAAAACTGGATAACCAGATGCAAAAAATGAACAGGGAGCCAGGGGAACATAGTTTTAATGCCTGGCAGTGAGATGTTCCATTAAAAATTCTAATACTATTCACAAAGAGAAGAATGAATATTGGAAGTAATTAGCAGTCTTTGCCACATGCACTTAAAAATAACTTGGGAATAATATCAGGAAACTTATAGCAGTGGTTACACGGGGAGGAGGCTGGCAGGTGAGAACAAGACAGATATAACAACATCAGACAGAGTCTTTACTATATATCTTGCTACTTATTGCACTATGGATCATGTGTATGTATTCCTTATTTACAAACTTAAAGAAATTAAAAATTCCTTCCTAGAGATAAGTAAAAGAAGAAGAAGAAGAAGAAGAAGAAGAAGAAGAAGAAGAAGAAGAAGAAAACATATTCTAGACAGTCCCAACTTTGATAAGAACAAAGGATCCAGGGTGTCCAGCGGGCAGATGGCTCCCAACAATGGGGCTATTAATGACCTAATCAAAAGAAGAAGGTATAACCAGGGTGTATTAGTTTACTACGGCCATAAAAACATAATCAAATGCATTATCTGACCATTTCTATGCACTGGGAGTCTGGTGTTAGCTCAGTCCTCCACTCAGGATATCATAAGGCTGAAATCAAGGGTTCATCTTCCGGAGGTTCAATTAGGGTAAGATCCACGTACAAGCTCTTCTAGATTGTTGGCAGAACTCATTTCCTTGCTATTGTTGACTTTCAGTTTATGACACTCTTAACTCCAGGAAGCTGATCTTAGGTCCTAGCCACATGGTCTCGCCATCTCAGCAACATGCCTTCACCAAATCTTGCTCATACTTTGAATCACTCTGATTCTCTTTCTGCAACCAGTTAGAGAAAACTCACTGCTTTTAAGTGGCTCATGAGATTAAGTTAGATACACACAGATAGTCTTTCTTTGTTAAAGTCAACAGTGCCCATAGAAAATAGAATAGAGAGCCCAGAAATAAACCTCAATGAGGGTGCAAATACTATTCAGGGCATAAAGGACAGCCTCTTCAATGAATGGTGCTGGGAAAACTAGATAACCAGATGCAAAAAATGAAATTGGATACTTATCTTGCAAACTATACAAAAATTACTTCAAAATAGATTAAAGATCTAAACAGAAGATCCAAAAGTAGAAAACTCCTAGAAGAAAATATAGAGGAAAAAATTCATAACATTGGATTTGGCAATGATTTCTTGGATATGACATCAAAAGCAAAAATAAATAGAAATTTTGTATCAAAGGACACAATCAACAGAGTGAAAAGGCATCCTATGGAATGGGGGTAAATAGTTGTGAACTGTATATTTGATAAAATTTAATATCAAGAACGTATAAAGAACTTCTAACACTCGACAACATAAAAACAAACAAACAACCTGATTTAAATCATGGGCAAAGGAATTGCATTTCTACAAAGACTACGTAGAAATGGTGAATGAGCTCATGAAAAGATACTCAATATCACTAATCATTAGGAACTGCAAATAAAAGCCATAAGGAAATATTACCTCCCACCCATTAGGATGGCTACTATGACAACAAAACCAGAAAATAACAAATAACAAATGTTGGTAAGGATGTGGACAAATTGGAAACCTTGTGTGCTTTTGATGGGATTGCAAAATGTTTCAAACACTGTAGAAAACAATATAGAAGTTCCTCAAAAAATTACAAATAGAACTGCCATGTGATCCAGCAATCTCCTAGTGGATATATGTCTAAAAGAATTGAAAGCAGGGTCTCAGGGAGATATTTGCACATCCATGTTTACAGCAGCACTATTTACGATACCCAGGAAGCAGAAGCAACCCAAATAACAATGAAAGAATGAATGGATAAAATAACATGTGCCAAATACATACAATGAATATTATTCAGGCTTAAAAAGGAGGGAAATATTCTCACATTCTACAACATAGATGAGCCTTGGTGATGCTATTCTAGGAGAAATAAGCCAGTCACAAAAAGATGCTTTATGATTTCTTCTATGTGAGCTATAGGAAAGCAGTCAAACTCAAAGAAACAGAAAATAAATAGAATGGCGGCTGACAAAGGCTGAGAGCGAGCGGAATGAGAAACTGTTGTTCAAGTGGTTATATTGTTTCGGTTTCGCAAGGCAAAAGAGTTCTGGAGATGTGTTGCACAACAATGTGTATATATTTAACACTACTGAATTTTAATATGGATGAGATTGTGGATTTTATTTATTTATTACCCCAATTAAAACAGAAAGTCAACTGTCTCATAGAACATAACTAATCAGGATTGGATTAAAGATGGCGGCTGAGTAACAGCTTCCCTGCAACTGGGCACGGCGAGTCTGGGGAGATAAGACTCCAGACATCTCTGGCCGGTGGGATCTGCCTATGATCATCCCGCTGAGGATACAGGGAGCCAGCAAGGGACTTCTGGACCCCAGGAGGAGGACAAAAACAGTGGAAAACTGGCAAGTGGCTGTGTGTTTGATCAACCTAATCACGCCGGCAACCGTGAGTACAAGCAGCAGTGAGACTGCAAACTGGAAAGGCCTTACCTGTGAACTTTTTTGGTGTTCTTGGACTTGGCGCTCAGTTGAGCTGCATTGGGGAGAGCTTGAG